>CANXYC011246257.1:0-66705 GCA_948193065.1 Aleurites moluccanus | reverse complement strand
TAGTTAGCCTCATTGTTGATTAATTTCTGAATATTTTGGTGGTGTGTGCAGTGTAGGAGACCCATTCAAAGATACAGCTGGACCTTCGCTTCATGTCCTGATAAAAATGTTAGCAACAATCACGCTGGTCATGGCTCCTGTCTTTCTGTGAAGAGTTGTTTATATCGACTGCAGTTCAATGGCAGTATACAGCACCCATAATTTTCCAATCTCTAGAATTTTTAATTTGCAGAATGCAGATATACAGATAGGTATTTGATGTATATCAAGGGTGCCCGACTGCTAAGTATACTGAACTTGCCTGTTTTGAAGCCAAATAAGAGTAGTTAGTAGGCGACTGCTTAGTTTAAAGGCTTAGTATATACAATTTATTTTTGAGTAGTGTACTTGCACCTACCGATCATTGTTGACGCAACTGATAGAATGTGCAGAAGGGGTTCCCTTTCTCAAATTATTGTGGCGTCCATTGAAAAGTTTCAAACTTAAACTAGAAGAGATTAATAAGACTTGCAAATTATGATATTCCTTGTAGGAGGCAGTGGCGGATGATGTATGCTTTTGTCCATAATTTCACTAATGATAAGCCACATTGTTTGGTTGAGCTGTAAACCGGAAACGAGTCAATTTACAATGTCAAGTACGAGTGACGGAAATGATTAGCTTGTTTTATACATGTAATCACATGCATATAATAATAATAATAATAATAATAATGAAAGTAATAATTTTCGTCATCTTCAGCAGTTTATGCTACTTGTATTTCTGTGAATTTAAAATTAAGGAAATTTTTTTTGGATGGTTATAACTTCATTTTTTATTTTTTTGAAAGAGGTTACTCTTGAATTTTAGATGATTGATAATTTTTTTTTTTTTGTGAAATAAGAAAGTGCAAGACAGAAAACAAGAAGAAACTAAAAATATATTTATATATAATAAACTATTTTCTAATGAACATAACCCCAGGGGCCTCTGCTGAAGGGATATGAGCATATTAGCCGGAAGAGAATCCCATACAAGCAACGGATCCTCTTGATGTGCTCCACATTTAGATAAAATATCAGCACGATAATTTCCTTCTCGAAGCACAGGACAAGGAGAGCAACTCCAATCACGATTCAACAGATTTTCAATATCAACATTCAGATTATTATGAACATGTAGAGAAGAAACATTAGTCTGAATAAGTATAAGAGCCTCTTGGGAATAATTGATACCAAATAGAACGACCAAGGATATCTCGCTCCGTTCGGCTTCCACAGTTGTTCAACCGTTCTCTTCAATAATTGATACCAAAGAGAACGACCAAGGATCTTTACAATAAGAGATTTCCTCCAAGGCCGTCCAAGAGATTCCAATGATGCAGGGGCTAGAGTAAATTTGGGGTAAATAGGGTTACTTTCAATGTATTCCAGTATCACCAATTTTTTGCTCAATAAGATCAACATTTTCTAAATTAGGGACAGCATCACAAAAAGATTTTGGGGATTTATCAACAGTGGAAATTTCAGCAGAAATTGATTCTGATAGGTGAATATTAGCCCAAACCACGCAAAGCCCAAAAGCCCTATATCAAACACAAACTCAACTCTTTTCTCCAAATGAATAAAATAAAAAAATAGATTTGCAGAATTAGCCAATTAGGGTATTCTATCTCTTCTCCTGCACAATCTCGATTCTCAAACCCTACAAAAACCCATACTCTGCTCTTTGTTTGCGTTACACATCAAATGGAACAACCGTCAATCCCAAATGCTACCCCATCAAAGGACAACAACAGCAACAAACCCACAAAGAAGAAGCCCCCAACCCCACAAGAACTCATATCCCACTACCAATCTCAAGGACTAGATTCTCAAGAAGCGTCCATCAAGGTCATTGAAGATCTCCAGAATGTGCTGTTTAGGGTTGTCTCCGCTAATAATAAGAACAAGAAGGACAAGTTCATGGCTGAGACATCAAGAAAGGTTGATGTGGTTAACAACAGAGTTGCTGTCCTTGATATGAAGCTCGATTCAAAGCCTGGGTATGTTGAGACTTTCGCTATTGGGGTTGCTTCTGGGGCTGCTTTGAGAGGGATTGAAAGTCTTTGGCCTCATGTTCTTGGGGGTTTTGGCCAGATATGGGGGGCTGTTAGTAGTGTCACTAAACCTCCTCATTCTTCTTGAATCTTTGATTTGAATAATATAAATTGCTACTTTATGAACTTTTCTTTTCTGAGAGAAATTTGGAATCAGGTGATTGATGCTTATTTTGAGCCACGTTTAAAGTTTTCGTTTCTGAATTATGATGGTAAGAATGCTTTCCCTTGGATTTAAAATTTTCTTTTTCAGAATTACACATGTTGGGAATAATCAAATTTGATATTACTCTAAATTTTGGTGACTAACATGTACTTCGTTGAATGTTGAGTCGAATCTTTGTTAAATGGAAATTTCTTTGCGTTTATATTTGAATTCGCGAGGGTGAAGTTGAAGAATTAAAAAGGACTATTTATTTATATGGGATTCCTCATAGGCTGTATATATATATATTTTTTTTAATATTGTGAAAAAAGATTTGAACCTCATTTGAAAATCTGTAAGTTGTTTGGTGAATGCGAGTGACATAAGTTGGGGTTGATGAAGATTTTCCAGTTTTTGTTCCTACTAGTTCATTTGAGTCCATTTGTGCTTTGCTTGATTTGTTTGAATTAGCAGCCCATCCACTTTATCAGAAAAAGCAGTCGTTAGCCAACAGAAAAATTCCATTGAAGATTGGGTCTCCATGACTCTACGGAAGCTGCTACACTGCCATATGCTTCTTTGAGGTGCTCTGTTTCTTTATGTTTTCCTTTTGTCGTTTCCAATTATTGGGTTAAATCGGTCTTCTTCAAAGTGTATCACAGCTTTTTAACTTTATGACAAGTCCTCGGTTATTTCAAGCCAATGAAAAACATACACTTCTTTTCTTTTTAATTAATATGCTGCTTAAGAAATTTCTGGTAAGCATTAATCTCTTGCGATATTTACATAGAATATCTGAAGAATTGCATTCATTTAGTTCATACAAGTAGCAGCCTTGTTTATTTACATAAGCACCCGTATTAAAGTCTTTGCACTCTTGGTTCGTATTTACATTGGTTGTCCATGTAGAAGCATCTGATTAATAATCAGGTCTTGTTTTCTATGAAAAGACAAGCATCAATGGTTTTGAATGTAGAAGATGTTGTGATTGATATACTTGTTCCGCTACCCTTCAAGTCCTTGTTGAGATCCAAGTGTGTGCGCAAGTGGGGGAACCATCTCATCTAAGATCCCCTCTTCATCTCGAATTATTCGCGTCGAAATCTCCAGCACCATGTCTCAAGATTCTTCTTACAGAAGACTAGTTATTGTTTTTTCATCTTTATTCGAAATTAGAGCTCATCACATGTGAAGGAGAAGTTGGTGCTCCCCCACAATCTTCTGTGTCGTTCACGGAGGATGATAAAGGTGTCCATGTACAGAATTCTCGCAATGGCCTTCTACTATGTAGCAGCTTCCGTTTGCCATGAAGAAGAGCGAAACTATTACATTTGTAAACCCACCACCAAGCAGTGTCAGCAATTGCCCAAACCTGAATGCGACATCGTTTTTGGCATTAGCATTGCATATGATCCTTCCATATCACCCTATTACTAAATCATATGCATATGCGATTCCAAATTTTTAGCAAATCATCGCGGAATCAAGTTATACGATTCAGTCACAAGTTCATGGCGAGTCATACAAGGAAATCCTATCATCATATATGATGATCTACTATTTAGATCATATTTGATTTAGTTATTTATAGCTGCTGTCGTTGATAGCAGATGATTTGTTATTTAATAGCTAATTATTTTAAGTGTTTGGTAAAATTATTATTAAATATTAATTATTAATATTTTAATAATTATAATTACTTTCGAGATTACATAGCAAAGATTTGATTTTTCCTCCCATTTAATAATTATAGGTTTGGTATCAATGCATATAATTAACTAATTGATAATTGGTACGGGCTGGAAAAAGGTCGATTTCAAAGAACAAAGCTCCAGACAACTTGGACATGTGTACATGTTATTTCAATGTTATTTCATGTTATTTCTATCTGCACTAATGGAATATGATAGTTGGGAAGTACATTGACCCAAATCTCCCACATATACCAAAAAACCATAACATTATGGACACTTGTAGGAAACCAATTACTGTGATGCGCAGATGATATTATGATCTAATAACTAGAAATTTTGTTTCTCAACATGTTCAGACTATAATACCTAGGACAAAATACAGTCATACATATAAATATAATTATCAGCTCCCGATGTGATTTCTACAAATTAAGTGGCTAGTATATATGCTTTGCAGCCCGTAAACATTTTCATTCTCTTCACCCAAGAGACAACAGGATACACTAAGCAGGGGGTAGCTTTTTTTTTTTCTGTGGGGGAAAAAAGAGACATGGAAATGGTTTACATCTCGTCCTTAGTCACGATGAATGCTTTCATGTAAATTTTATTTTTCTGATGCTTCTGCAGGGAATTATACTGAAAGAAAATGGTAATGTCGGGGATGCAGAAAGGATGTTTGTACAAGTGAGTATCTACTTGCATTGCGTCATATGTGCACAAACACTTGTACAGCCTCGTGCATATATATAGAGCCTTGCCTCCAAGTTTCAGGTAAACTGATATTGCAAAACTATTTGAGCATTTACCATTGGACATCGGTAACATTGTAAGCTTATGTAATAGTTGTATAGCTATTTCTTTCATACGTAATTGCATATATTGTAACTTGATGCACATTAGTTTTCAAATTATCATTTACAATGTATACTTGTGCGTAGTTAGCTAAGAGCCTAAGGGCATCTGTGATTATGTAAAGGCTCGTTTTTTGCACCAGAGAAGGCCAAGGCACTTGTAGATCGTTATGCAAGAAAAGGATAACATTACTGCTTTTTGTAGTTTCACGTTGTTCCCATCAATGGAAAGAAAAGAAAAAGGCAATAAGCAGCTGGATCCAAAGTCCAAATCGAAATCATGGGCAATGCGCTATTTGGCTTAAAATTATTAAAACAACTTGCCTATGCAAAGAAGTTGAATAGTTCAATTGATATGACCAAAATTTTATTAGACAAAACGACACAAAACACATCTCAAACAAATCTTTTTATATTCATATTGCATAATATTATAATTAAAGATTTATTTTTGTAAGACCGAATTTTTTCATTCCGAGTATTAGTGGTGTTGGACTTGGAAGCTTCGACCCAGTTATGTAATTAAGTTTAAATGATCACAAACAAAGACATTATAGGAAAAGTATTATATTATATATATCAAAATTTAAACAGAATATTAAATTATAAAAGAGTTTTACATTTTCTGCTCGAGTGTAGATTAGCTAGATTTAGTGGATTTATATACTACGTAATTATAAAAAAAAAAATATTTAAACAAAGAGTGAGTTAAAATACTAAATAAATAAACTGTTATTAATTATCCTTTAATTTGTAGCTAAGAACTATATATATTAATTATCTCACCTACAAGAAATGTGAATGCCGTTAACCATTGTCAAGGAAATAGTGCTCTATTTTCTTGACAATTCAATTCAGTTTCACATTAACACACTTTTAATCAAGTTTTATATTGACCATCTTCTTGATCACTTGTCTTCACATATAAAACTTATAATATTATTCACATCATAACAAAACATAATATTATGTATATTTCAATAATATTGTTGTTATTTTTATTATTATGTAAAGCACTTCTCTTAATTTGCAGCATTTCACATGAAATAAAATAAAAAAATACATTTGATTTTATTCTCTTCATTATCTTGGATATATAAGAAGTATGAAGGGGGATGCATTTTGCAGCAAACCCTCAAGTCATCCCGCCAAAAGCCATTCTTCAGCTATTCCTATGGAGGAGTCCAAAATATTATAAAGGAAATAAACGAAGAAAAAAAGTTGTGGAATATTATTGGGATTTTGAAGAAATAGAATCATTGCTGAGTAGTGATTCGAGAGTTAGCAGTGTATGTAGAAGCAGAACAAGAGAGGTTCGTCATCCCCATGACCTATTTGTCAATGCCTGAATTTCGGGTTTTAATGGATAGAGCAGCTTTGGTTTTGAGCAAGGTGGCCTTCATATCCTCATTGAAGAAGAAGACTTTGAGGAGATATTATTTAGGGTTTAGGGTAAATCAATTTTTTCAGTTTGAAATTTTTTAAAATTAAATTAAATTATTATTATTATAGTTAAATTTTTAATTTGATTTAATTTAATTTAATTTGATCACTTTTGGTTTGTCGGTTTCAAATTAAATTTTTTTTTTTATAAATTATTATTATTTTATTATAAATTTAGGAAAAAATACTAATAAAGTATCTATAATAAAAAATTTAAAAATAATTCAACATATAATGCAAAATTTATCTATTTCATTAATACACTTAAAATTTATATTTTTTATCAAAAATTACTTTTTTTATTTATCTTTAATTAATTTTTATGAATAATTTTTTTTAATTTTAAATTAACATTAGATTAAAAAATATGTAGTTGTATATAAAATAAAATCAAATATATTTAATTATAATATAGTAAAAAATAATATATATATATATATATATATATATATATATATAATTTTGGTTTAATTCAATTTAAAATAGAAAAAAATTCAAACTGCAAGTTAAATCATATTTTAGATTTTATTTTCAAAATAAAATAAAATAAAATAATTATAAAATTATCAATTTTGATTTAATTTGATAAATTTAATTTATTTTGATTTATTTGACTTTCAATCTTAATTTTGATTTCTAATTTAGTTTAATACAAAACTAGTAAGGTACATCAAGCTTTCGTTCTATTTTTTCCAAATTACATCACAAAACTTTTTATTTTATTCATTCTGCATGCATGTATTTATGATGATGACACACAAAATATACAGAGATGGATTCAAGTAGAGCTAAGGGTGGGCATGTGCTCACCCTTTATTTCTAAAATTTTTGATATAAAATTATATTTTAGTCTCTAAAATTTATAAAATTAATAAAATAAATATTTTATGTTAAAAAATTAATTTTTTAATTCCTAATAAATTATTATTTAATCTCATTTTCTTATATTTTTCTTTTTTATTATTTTAATTTTTAAAATTTTCTAAGATAAATTATTATTTAATCTTCAAGATTTACTAAATTTAATAAAATAATTCATTTATTTTAAAAATTAATTCTTTAATTTTTAATAAAATATTATTTTATTTTATTTTCTTTCACTTTTTTCCTTCATTTTTCTTTATTTTCTTTTCAATTCTTTCATTTTTTCAATGATAATATAATAATTTTATTATTTCTAAAGAAATATATATTTATTTTGATATTTTTTATTATTTTTATTTTGAAATAAATTTATTTCATTATCATACTAATTTAAATATGAGTTGGTGTTCTTCCTTTTCAAAAATCATATATCCATCCTGACAATATATATGCATGTGAAATGACATTAGAGGCATTAGATCTATATATATATATTCAAAGGTTTTAATCCACTTCAATATAAATAATAGAGTGAAGATGTACACTTACATAGTAATTTGCAATCAAAGCCAATACATAAATTGCACATCCATCCACTTAAAAAATATTATAATTAATTGCTTCCTCTCCTCTCTTAGTTCTTAAAGAGATATTAAGATATTATCTATAAAATACAACAAAAATACAAGTATATATCAATGGAGGAGGAAAATTTAAATGATTGCCATTATACCATAAAATAATGGTAAAATATTAACCATTTTGGAGTGATTGAGGAATGTCCATAATATTAAGCTCATGTACTTGGATTCGCCTGCAGCTACAGTTGAGGCAATATTAAGGCATGCAAGTGTCTCTTTTAATTATTATTATTATTTAGTGATCTTCAATATTCATTTATATCCTGAGTATATATATTGGATGGAATCAGATCTAACAAATCAAAATTAGCTTAGTTGTTTTATTGCCTGAAAAATAAAATTTTTGAAAAAAAAAAGAAAACTTTAATTTACAGGAAATATAATTTTGATATGGAAATCTTGGTAGATACAGTACAACATGATCAATTGGATGGATCATTGTATTATTAATAGATATCCAACTAGTAACAGCTAATATTTTTTTCTCAAAAGACATAATAAATCTTCTGCCAGTATTATTAAATTGTAGAGAAATCCTCCTCTGATCTGTGTGTGAAGACCTTCTTATCATCAAGCAGAAAAGAAAAGTAAACATGGCGTATGCACCAACCTCCTCAAAGAAGGGTAAAAAAACTAAAACAGTTAATAAAAATGGGTTTCCTTGCTCTGTAGTAGTAAAAGAAAAGAAAAATGGATTCTACCTACAGAGTTGAGGATGATGAGAGGGTGTTACAGTTAGGTGGTCACTATCAGGTGATGACCAACAATTACTCATCATCATCTCTTTCTCTACATTATTATTATTACTATTAAGCCCTAATAATAACTCATGATCATGATCATGAAAATTTTTAAAGTGCACATGATCTCTCTTGTCTTGAACGATTTTCAAGATATTTTCAAATAAAGATACCTCACATGGAATCTTTAACACACCCTCTTGTTGAAACCCAAACTCCTCTTCTGCTTCTCGCAATAGCATCCCAAAAGCTCGGTGACCCAAATATTCAGTTGGAATCACATATCTCTTCAACTCTTTCCCAACACAAACAGCAAGAAATCCTTTTGGGACAACATCGTGATTATTGGATGGTGTTGCAGTAGAAACATCAGAGAAAGAAAGTGTTCTCTTTATGAACTTGATGGTGCTGGTGGTAGTGGAGGATGAGCTGCTACTGTTCTTTGGTGTATTTGCTGCTTTTTTCCACTTCTTGAGGATCTGTTGAAGACTAACAATGTCAGTGATCTTGTTAGACTTCTTTGAATCCATTTCATGCAAGTATTTTGATCGCTAGCCTTGTACTGAATCACACAATAGCGGGTGAGGGTGAGATTTAAAGAAGTGGGAGCAGTACTGATTCAGTACTGTATTTAATTAATTAATTCCCATGACCATGTGATCATATAAATATTTATAATTGTAAATCATTGAAGTTAGGGTGGGGACGTCGGTTGCTGGTGCAACTGCCAAGCTATATGCATAAACTCAAGAATCAAAGCCTATCTATCAGGCCTTTTTCTTTATTTAATCCATAAATACAGGATTAGTTTCCATATTTTTCAATTCTCTCTCTCTCTCTCAGACTGACTTTTCATCAATTTTTTTTTTCTTTTGCCCATTATAATAAGTTGGGTTCCATTTTTAAATAAATAATACGTATAATTTGATACAAGTTGGACTTAGCTGTGCTTATTTTTATTGCAATTGTTTGTCTCATTTCTCTGATGCAACTGCCTCACAACCGTAACAGTAAAAAATAAAATAACTCCCCTATTATTGTTGATTTCTAATTTTATTGGATTTAATTGAAAATGCTTCGAAGATCGTGGCAGATGGAACTCTATATATTTCATGTGGTTAGTTCGTTATTTTTTTCTGGATGTATAATATATATTTAATTAAAAGCCCACAACTTGGCATCCTAAATAACTGTATTTAGTATTGACTGCAGAGGCCAAGGAGGATTATTATTATTATTAAAATTTTAATTACGATCACTCTTAGATATATTAATTAATTAAAATACTTTTAGTAAATTGCATACATAGCATTAGAAAGAAAGAAAATTAATTAAACCCTGACCTTAATAATATTCCTCATGTGATCACATATATAATATTAAAAGGTTTATTTTCAAATTAATTGATATATAATGTTTTTCAAAATCTTAATCAATTTTTACTTAATTCGAATCTTCTATTATATTTTATGTTTCATCTTATATTTTATATTATTTTTTATGCACTACATCATATTTTTTTTAAAATATTTTTACAATCAATAATTTTTATAAATAATATATCGCATAAAAAAAATTATAAAATAAAAAATAAAATATAAAATAGGATTGAGAATGCGTATTAAATATGTGTCGCGATTATTAAAAGACACCAAGATGTAACAAATAAGGAAATAGAATGTGGATCCATTAATTATTTAGTTACTGGTCAAAGTAAATGGACAAATTGTATCGAACTAACGTTTATTTTTTTATAATTTTGATAAATTAATATTTATTTTATAATCAACTAGGTTGAGTACCTTGTCACAAACAATTATAAATAGATCATAATATATGAATTAACCTATGGTTCAGTTATATTGAAATTTTCTCCAAAATTATTTGAAATCAAAATGTAAAAATAAAAAAACAATAGGAATTGAATGATTGAGGGTCTTCAAAATGCTTGGCTAACAAGAATTTCCCAAAGGATTTCAGTTTACATAGTTTTTACTGGCTCTTTCCATGCATGACCCCTTCACAAGGATACTAAACACATTTCTATAATGTTTATATAAATTAACAAAACCCTTATAATGTTGAATTTGGCCTTACAACATAGAAGCAGCTCTGTATCTAATGAAATTGACTGAAAGCAATAATAAAGAGTTACAAAACCAAGTAAAGAAGGCAGTACATCGAATCTAAATTCATGGTTCAATGGATACATTGCGATTGCGGCAAATAATGTTAGTCAGTGGGCTGTGAAGTCTGTGAGCTACTGCCTCAACAATTATATTATTTTTTTTGTAACTTTCGACATCCTAAATTATATATATGCAGGGCATAATGACACCTTTCTAATCATAATATAGCAATCATGTCCATTTCCAAAGATATGATTTAGTCATTCATAAATCTATCAACAATTTTGTAGGGACACATCACAAAATAAAAAAAAAAACAAAAACAAACAATTTTATATCCATATAAGAATATGCAAATTAAAAAGAAACATACCCAATCATACTAGTAGAGCAAATAAACTAAAAAGGTCAAATTATGGTAAAATAATTTCCAAACCAACATGAATTATTTGGCTGGTTTTGTTAGAGATGCTGGATTTCCAAATTGGTTGAATGATTAGCAACAGATCACATTGTTATGTTTCGGTGGTTCTGTGTGTTTACTTCCGCACAAATATTTATAAACTAATAATAAACACACATTTACATAAAATTTTGTCCTTTTTTAACCCTGATGATTAAGTTTCCATTTCTAGAGGCTCCATCTTCGCTTATTACACCTATTAGAAACATGAGATTTAAATTGCACATTTGCAAATAAACAAAAAAAAAGAAAAGAAAATCTTAATAATGTAGCATAGAAAATTACAAGTTCAAACCTTTATATATACTTTCTTTGCTTAAAAAAGGAAAAAAAAAATCAAATTAAAATGATTAAACATATACTTCCCTCAATCAAACATTTACATTATTGCACATAACCGATGCTTTTTGGTTTTAACTAACTCTTGGAATCAATAATTACGCTTTTAATTACTTTGTAATCAAGCATCTTTCATGTGCTATAATAATAAGCTAAATAAAAGGATAAATTATTAGACTTAAATAAAGATAAACTCATAAGGGTGTGACTCCATTCTAATCACACATTTGTTCATTATGTGAGCAGATTATTTTAGATTTTTTATATTGAGTCTCATTTGCATGTTACATAGCACGGACTTTCATGTTATACACCACCTTCTCTCTCTCTTCGTGTCATGTTATGATTCATAGATCAGTTGGTGGGGTTGGTAGAGTTTATGATTACAATCATAAAGATTGAGATATTATGTGAATAATTGCAAGATTTGACCGTTTCAAAAAGAAATTTGTAACATTTGATTCTTTTTTCACTCTTCTATATTATTATTATTATTTGTAACTACCTTATGTTCTAACATTATTTCCTTTCCTTAGAAAAATGAAAGATTTCATTTCCAAAAATAACTAACTAGAAGATTAATATGCCACCCACACAATATTTGTGCCAACTTAAGTATTCAAGAACACGACTGACAGGTAAAGACAAAAAGCTAGCCTGCCTGCAATTATTATGGTCTCTCAGATTGTTACTGCACCATAAACGGACTAAATCCATTAATTGCCGTTTCCGATTCTGCTAGGACTCAGTACCTATATTCACCGGTTCAAATGTTACCTTTGCTTTCAATATTCTAAATCCATAGCTTCTGCTACATCCGGCACCAGGTTAACCTCAGACATTTCTAAAGTACAGTTCAATTGTTTGAAAATAATGCATTACATATCCTACTCCTAATAGTTGTAGCAACCAACCATAAGTGTTAGATTAGAAAATTTAATAACGGTTGGTTGCTATTAGAACTTCAACAACTTATTCCAAAAAAAAGGCTGACACCTGTTATGAATTTATTTAATATCATTGTTTGCCAATTACAAATTTTCCCTTTGTTGTAAATAATGCTTACATTGTCCAATTGTTTATGATCGATGATGATGAGAAATTCTAAACCAAAAAAATATTATATTTTTACAATATAATATTTGTACAAATATTCATAGAAAACCAACTTTATTTTATTAATTAATACTATATATGTAAACTCATTAATCAAATGCCAAATAAAAAAGAATTGCTTTTTTTATACAAGGATTTGAGGCTCCTCAAAATAAAGAAGGGACTTCAAAAAAACGCGTGCTCCGTTGTATGTTAACAAATGAAATACATGAAAGTTGTGCAATTTGAGAATTAGAGCTATGGCCTTTTCCAGTTAGGACTTGGGATAAACAAAAATTGCTAGTATTTACAGGACAAAAACACGTGCAAGGTTCTCAAGGCACCCAACACGAGGACATGAACGCATCCATAAATTATAATTTACCAAAAAAAAAAGCATCAGCAGCAGAAAAAAATTTAAAACCAAACTCATCTGCCATGATTGGTTAAGCTAAGATATGCAATTTTCCACTGGAAAGAATGAAGTTAATTTATTCATGATTTACCTGGGCATTCTGATCGTTCAAGACATGAACAGTTGCAGTTGATTACCTCATGAACAGAAGTGGCCCTTGATCTTCTTGCAGCTTTCATCTAGCCACAAGATCATTATAAAGCTTCACTTAGATCTTTAGACCTGACTCTAACTTCATAGTCCCCAGTTCTCAAAGGATTACTCATTTAAAATATCCCATCGTACCCAATAAATGGAAAAAATCTTTGCTGCACTGCTGATGGCTCTAGTCTTGCAGTGCACGTTTTGAGGGTATGGATGGACCTGTCAGAAAGTGAAAAAAAAATGCTAAAGTGAACTGGCATTGCGTTGTATTCGTCACAGTCAAGCATATTACTGGGTGAAAAAAAAGAAGCTCCAAACTTGGAACTGAATGATTCAATTACAAAGAGATCCCATGATTCCCACCTTTTCAGTATAAATTCACAATAAGTTTTGAGGAGGACAGGTGATAAACCAACAAAGAAATAAAAATATAAGGCACTAGGAAGTTCAATATAATTTGGCGGACAAGCATGCTTTCGTAACAACATAATCTATCAATAAAATGGCAAGTAAAATTTTACATGTATAAATTACGAAATGTTGAACCAACAACCAGTAGGCATTTGACTACCAACTTTTGGTTCATGATCAGATGAGTAGTTCAACCCTGATACCTTCCATGTAAACTATCATATATGTACACACAAACACTGTAATATAATACCGCACATGTACTCATGCACAAGTGTGCACAGACGCACACACCACACAGTTGCACACAAAGGAGAATCTCAGAAAGATGCTATGCTAGGCCCATCAAACTGGCACACTTTTGCATTTGACATAAGAGTATCTCTGAAAAATGATAAACATTGCATCCATAAAGCACCAAAACCCAAACAAGAAAATAAAGAGAATTATATAAAGAACTTTTGGCATGCAGAACTAAAATGCTATATATCAATACAGTAAAGTTGATAGCCTTGAACCCAATCTTGTTGGGACTGATACATGAATATTTTTTTTTTTCATTCTACCTGGTTTAGGGCTACATTTTTTCATAGAAATCTATAGACCCGTACAATGCATGAAAATTACACTGCAGAGCAAAAGGTTCAACAGGTTTTTCAACACTTGTGAAAATAATTTATAGAAGTTTACCTTTCCTTGTCTTGGGTGGTCTGATACCACCACTTACAATTGAAGTAGGAGAAAGAGGCCTTTTGGCAGGTTTCATCGATGCTTCTGACTTCTTGGAAGAAATGAGAGATGAGAATAGAATAGCATCAACAGCCTCACGTTGCTGTTTCCTTTTTGTGATTAAATCTTCAGAAGCCCCTGATTCATTAGGAGCCCTACTATCATTAATCTCCCTCCCTTTAATACTGCCTCCAGCTGAGGAAGATGAAATTTCCAATTTCCTATCACTCTTTGAATTCATGCATTTATCTTTCTTCTTACCCTTGTGAGGATGCTCAGAATTTTGTTTCTTCTCACTTCTGTCATTGCACTTCCTTTCACAATCCCCAATATACTCTCTTGAAACAGCAGACTTTACATTCTTTGACATTCTGTTCTTATCTCTAGCTCTTCTTTTGCTATCCTGGACATCTTCCACATTGGCTGAAAAATTATTATCACCCCCTGCAACTGTCCTATTGCTTTGAGTTGCAGAATTTATAGGTTCTGTATTCCTGTGAAAGGATGCCTGCATCTTCCACTCAACTCTTTTGCTAGGCTTGCTAAGATGGCGAGCATTCTTAATATGCTTCACTTGTCTTGAATGACTATCAGAATTTTCAGGAGTGCCATCATCTCTTAAAGGTGCTTTTAAGGACTCATATGGCCTTTTAACTGAGATAACCAAGTTTCTCTCTTTAGCATCTTTTACTAAAGCAGCCCAATTATGGTTTGTCTGCAAGGTCCTTGCGTTACCAAAAACCCAAAGGGCGAGTTTGGCTCTTGTCAAAGCAACATTCATCCGCCTTACATCAGCAACAAATCCAATACTGCTAGAGTTGATTCCATTTGCACGAGAATATGACTCAGCTGCTCTAACAGTAGAAAATATCAATATATCAACTTCCCGGCCTTGAAAACCATCAACAGTATTGAACTCCATATCAGATATAATGGAAGACCCAAATGCAATAGAAAAACGAGAACGTAAAAGTGAAAGTTGACACTTGTATGGAGTTATGATGCCAATTCTTCTACCATCAAAATCAGAGGGGTAACTGCATAACATATGCACAGAACAAAATAAAAAATACAATTAACTAAAGCATAGTTATAAAAGAGCAAAACACTTGGCCTTTCCCTAAAGCTGAAAAAATAACACTACCTCTTTTTGAAAAATCTGAGTAGTTCAACAGCAGCTTCAGCCTCATGCTCATTATAAAGGGAAAATGCACCAGAATTCTTACCACGAAGTTCCTGACCGTCAACAACGTCATAGAATACATAAGGCCCGAGACCCTTACTCTCATGAAATGATGCTGATTTGCTTGACATTTTCTCTCCATTCAGCAGATTACCATCATAAAAATGCAAGGAGGGAAACCGGCAAATTTCTGGGTGCATCCTATACTGAGACAATAAATAGTTTGTAAATGTATTGTGTTTTATGTATATAGTAGTACCCTTCTACCAGTTTTACGTAAATACCGGTTCTCTTGTACTATCTCCTACAGTTACATCCATTAACATTTGTAAATTGACATTTACACATGCCAAGAACTTTTCTACATAGCACCCCAACCGAACTCAAAAATAGAATCCCTAAAAGATAAAATCACTGTTTTCATTATGTAGTTATTTTGAAAACCCAAGGATGATCTAAGCAATTCAGAACAGTTGAAAGATAAAATCACTGTTTTCATTATGTAGTTATTTTGAAAACCCAAGGATGATCTAAGCAGTTCAGAATAGTTGAAAGAAACTATTCACCTGTTTGGTAAGCATGGTAACTGGATGACCAGCCCTTTGTAAACGCTCAAACATGCTACATTCATAGAGAAATTTGCTTGCAACATTAGAGAGGACTGTTGCAGGAAGTTGCTTTGGATCACCAACCTACGACAACAAACGTTGAACTTCAGTATCAATCAAATCGGCACTTGATGCTTTAAACATAATATTAATGTAATCCTTACCATGATACACTTTGTCCCATGCGATTTTAAAAGCTGAAGAGGAATCAAAGTAGCAGGTTCCAGAGCCTGCAGATACAGAAAAGCAAAGCTCAAAAAGAAGAAATGAAACAAAAGCTTGTGCTAAACATGAAGAAACTTGAGAAACCAAACAACTAGAGTTGAAGAAAGTTTACTTGAGCTGCTTCATCAATCACAACCGCATCAAAAAGGTTATGTTCAGATGGATTCCCAAATTTGTAACTTGACATAGATTCAGAGCAAACTCCATATAGATCACCACCACACCCGCTTAATGTAGTCAACACTATTTCAGCTTCCTTTAGTATTGACTTCCGCAGCTTATGTTTCAGAGTCTTAATTTCTTCATTATATTTCTTCTCCTGTGCCTGAGCAGCACTAAGATCTTTAAAAATTTGTTTCTTCTGTTCATATAACTTCCGTAGCTTCACCTCTAATTCAGCATCTGACATTTCTTTCACTTCATCCCCCTTCAGTGTTTCATCATCTAAAGAATTTTTGAGGTCTGAATTCCCATCCTGTAAATTAGCACGCTTAGCCTCATAGAACCTAATCTTGTCCACTAACTTCTCAAGATTAGAACGCAATGCTGTAGAAGATTCTATACTTGAGTCACTCTTAGCATCATTCAACTGCATCCTCTCTTCAGCTAGACGATGTTCAACAAGCGTATCGATAAAGAAGGGCAGTGAATTTGGATGAACTGTTTTAGAATTACCAACTCTTACTATATATGGCTTGTATGTTTTACCGTCTCTGCCATGAAGTCCTCCACTGGAAATTCTTGACACCAACTCATCAACTGCAGCATTTGATTGAGCACAAATGAGCACCCTTCTCCTTACAGAATTTTGCACTGACTTTTCATTTCTTTCCACATCCTCATTTAACTGTCTCGCCAAGGCAGCATCCTGCCATGCCCTTGCAATTGCAACAGACTGGCTAACTTTTGGCCTTGTGTTCATGCATGAACTGTTAACTTGTCTTAAATGTCCATTCAGGTGATTATTTGCATTATTTGTTCCTCGTATTGAAGCAAGCAATCCACTGACAATGGCTTCTATAGTTCGGGTCTTCCCAGTTCCTATTAAAATAGAAGAGACATTACAAATACAGTAAATTTCAGATCCACTGAAACTGGCCCATGTCTAAAAGGCTTACCTGGAGGACCCTGAATAAGAGACAATTCAAAATCTTTCTTTGAATTAGGCAATCCAATTGCAGCACTGATAGCCTGCAACTGGCTGTCGTTAAAAGACAACTTCAATACTTGCTGTAAGGGCTGGGAAAGCTTACACAAAGCTAGCTCTCTCGATTCATTATGACCCAGAGAATCATTGACAGGTTTCAGAATAGCTGAAATAATGGGGATATTGTTTATTGATGATAACACCTGAAATTCTCGAAGTTGAGGCGTAATGCTCATGATACGACTTGCATGCCATTTGCTACGCTCAAGAAGTTGCTTCCTAGCTTGATTTAAGCGTGAAGATCCATTTAGAAAATAGAACCTGATTAGAAGTATACTTGCCCTTCTTTTATTGTCTCTCTCACGTCTCTCCACCTGAGAAACAGGCAGGTGACCTCAGCACAGCATAAAGTAAAATATAGGAATCAAAATAGCAATAACAAAATTTTGTATTCTGTAATGATGATAATTTAAATGTATTATTTAGCCCGCTGTCACTGAAAAAGTATCTAAAATTCATATTTCACAATTAGCCAATCAAACTAGACCTAATAGAATCTCAAAATACATTTAATCATCTGTCACTAGAGCCTAATAGCATCTCTAAACAACACGCAGCAGTCAAGAACTTAGAACAAATTACAAGGCATAAATCTTATAGAATGCAAAAAAAGGAATAGATCAGGGAAATTCATACTTAGAAATTCAGATTAGGGCACCAGAGTACCTTTCCAACCATATGAACATCATGGTAAGCCTTGCATGGAGCCTCTTTTGTTAGCAAAACAAGGTCATTTTCTGAAAAGCTTTTCGATGATGTAGAATCGTTGTCGTCATGGACAAAACGAACAAGATGAAAGTCATCAATTCTCTCTACTGACATCACAGATAGACTGCCATAATACATCTCATCCAATGAAGACATCTCTAGAAAGGAACTATGCAACTGTGCTTTAAACTCCTCTAAAACTAATGGCCGAAAAATATCAACATACTGTTCTGGTGATTGAAAACACACAGGAATCTCCTTCAATTTACTAACAGTCTGATTCTCATTTTCACTTGCAGATGTTAACCCCACTGTCTGAAAGTAATTTATTTCCAAAATGGGTCTATACCAGCCATCAAGCCTTGGAGACTTGAACCTTTTAACTCCAACCTCCAGTCTGTTTAAACCTCCAAATCTATTTTCAACAGGTGTTTTAAGTTGGATAACTTGCCTTTTTGGTCCAGAAGCACTTAACTTTGCAAGAAATGAAGATTGTTGTCTCACAGATTTGAATGAAGAATTAGATAGATCATTATTATCACCACACACAATCTCTTTCAATATTGAATCTCTTGTTTCAGAAACTTTACTGTGGAAAGTTTGATTTGTACTTTTAGCATTCACGCGCTCATCACAGGAGTACTTCAAATTAGTTTTACATCGAGATGAGAAGGAATCATTTATATTGACCTTCAACTTGACTTCCTTGCTCTTAACATCTAAACCTTTTTTGAGAGAAGCAGGTGGTTTGCCCTCTAATTTATCATAATTCTTCTGAACAATGAGATCAGATCTATCTGAAGCATCTTTTTGTTCAAAGGCATCCAATAAAACCCTAGAAGACTCATTGATAGAAGCCTTCCCCTTTACAGTGTCCATTAGTGGACTGCTTTTATTAGCTGTAGAAGCCAGTCTCTGACTATCTAATTGGCCATGACCTGAATCATTATCAGGTAGAATGACCTTAGCAGGTGAAATTTGTCTTTCTGCTTCATCATCTGAAAGCATAATCACATTACTTTTGTCCATTCTATTATCCGTTATTGAACCCAGGGCTTGAATACTAGTCTCCTTTACAGGATAAGCCTGCATATCAGAAGCCGTATACCTTCTCACAGAAGACAAATCTTCTGAAGATAGAGCTTTCGGTTTTAATGTGGCCATCCCATTATCACAAGAAACTTCCTTAGATAATGAAACACGAAGGCGTGAAACTTGTTCCATCAATTGATCAACATTAACAAACTCTATATCAAGAAAAAACACATGTTAAAAAAGTGTAGCCGAACAAAAAAATCAATTACAGATGACCAACAAGAAAATTCTACTAGTGTAAATGTTTTGAGAATATACAAAATTACTCACCACATGAAATAAGATTCTCGATTGCTTTAAAAGTTGATGCAGAAGTATTACTGCAAGACCCTTTGAGCACATTCAGTAGAGAAGTTACTGCTCTTTTCCAATAGACAACAACAACTTTAAGCGATGATTTTCCCCAATCAATCAGATCATGTAGCCAAGCAAAGTCAAATACATTTTCAACTATTCTTTCAGGATCTCTAAGGTGTTTAGTGAGAGATGGATAAAGCCTCTCAAAAACATCAGGAAGGATTTCAAGTATACGTACACAAGTCATCTGAAACAAGGAGAATAACATCAAAATCCGCACTTAATGAAAAATAATTGTAATTCCATCAGTTAGAAATCAGGAAATTAATTCCACAAAAGCAATGTGCATTACTGTAACAGATGCATGAGCCAGGGGAAAGAGCTAATGAGTAATTTATTAAAAACAGCTGTTAAAATACCTGGCAAAGACTATAATCAATAAATGCTTTCCCTTCTACCAAGCACTTCCGAATTGATGGCCATGCAGTTTCTGATAGTAAGCAACGAAAATTCTCCAGTGATTTTAAGTCAACATTTGATGAAAGCCCATTGACGTTTACAGGCAAAGAATCAAAGACTGGCTGTGTCAGAAATCCACCTTGGGAAGAGTACTTGTTTATATTTGAATTATCAAGTGAATTTTCAGAAATGTCTGGATTGGGTAAGTCCCCTTCTTTAATTAGTTTCCGGAGAATAAAGAAAAAATGCTGTAAAGTCTGAAACTTTGAAATGACAGAATCCAACTGAACCTGTTAAAGGACAAAGAAAATAAAAGAACAGCAAAACCACAAAGGACATCAAAGGGAGTTTGCTTGAAGTACTTCCACTAATAAAGAGAAAATATTTAAGTTGTTAGACATTCTCTGCTCCATACAATAAGGTATATAAGCTTATATTCAAATACTTTTAGCAGGGAATTGCGTCCCTTTCATCCTAAATATCCTGTGACAATATCAGAAGCCTTTTCAAGCCAATTATTTAAAGACAACACAGTCAAACAGACTACAACTTAATGAGAATGAATGAATAGGACTGAATTAATGAGAATGAATGAAGAGACTGAACTAAGATATAGGAACCAATCTAGAACATTAGAAGCTTAGAAAGCACGTATCAATTTATCTGACTACATTTTTTATCCTGAAACTAGAATAAATATTTGGTCTCCTTCCTGCTACATAAGAACGTGAAAGTGTATGGTAGAAAGAAACTAAATGTCAACCATGCATTAATTTTGGAAGTTCTAAGGAAAGAAGTGACCACTTACCACTTTCAAAGCATGTCTCAACCCAAAAAAAATGGCCGACAAAGAATAACCGCTAGAGCAAAGGAATTTCAATCCACATGCCAGACCCCGTGTGTTGGAAACTTGCTCCAAGAGACACTTACCAACTTGCCTCACACTCTGCATCAAGCAATGAAAGACTGACCAATCATTCAGTGGGTCAATCAAATGTCTGTTCACACAATTTGTGTTTGAGAAAAATAGAGAAAATTCATCATTTCCAAAAGGTAAATGGTCCCAGTCTTAAGAATTAACATTTGACATTCTTACATCATTAGGATCCAAAAGTACAAGGATCAAACTCTCTGACATCCTTGGTTCCCATGTCCACTGTTTCCGAAGTTCGCTTTGCCCCACCTGAACTATAAAATGTGCAGCTAACCTGTAGAGACATCCAGAGAATCTACTGAAGAGATCACCAAGGAGCACTAAGCATATTAACCTAATCTAAAGCATGCATTATAAAAACCAATGAATTATGTCACAAAAATCAACTTAAAAACCAGTAATTTCATTTCTATAACATGAGGATGCAACTTTGGGAAACAAAATTCTGAAAACCTGTTAAACGTTCTTATTAAAGGAAGATGCATCATTGACACCCTGATTGAGTTTTTTGACTCCTTCCCACCTCCGCCATCATCAGAACCAGTTGGGACCTTCCATCCAAATGAAGTGGATAGTTCTGTGGCTGAAGAGGAAAGCCAAGTTCTAACAGCAAGTACCATTTCTGCACTGGTTTCAGGTTCTACCATGGTTAAACGAGATCGAACCCAAAAAACAGCCTTAGAAAATGACACTGGAAGGGTTGATGGATCAATATCAACTAGAACATCTATCCATAACATGGGAACACACATCCACCCTCCGTGCTCTGGAGAAGTAATCTTGCTCTGAGCACTGAATTCACTCCAACAACTATTATCCTCTTCTTCAACATCTGAAGAAAAAGCAAGCCCATCGTCATCATCATTCAACTCAACTGAAATGTTTCTATCAACATCCAGAGGCATATTGTTATTCCACAATGCAGTCACTAAGGCAGCAGCATCAGACACCATAATAGTTTGTATAAGATCAAAAGCAGGTTGCCGAAGAGAACTATGAAGCGAAGAATCCTTCAAAGATGACACAAGCGAAGGACCCCTGCCAAATAAAATTGCTTATAAGTAGAAAATCCTTGTAAAATAATTGATGTCGAGCATACATGTGATAATGAATAAAATCTCTGCGCAGATGTTTGTGTATGTTTTCAAAATTTTATACAAAACTATAAAATAACTTCCAAACTTCATAGGAGCAATGACTTCCAAACTTCATAGAGCAATAACTTCCAAATTTCATACGAGCAATAACTTCCAAACTTTATAGGAGCAGGAATCCATGAAAGAAAGAATTCAAAAAATATTATGACTTTTCCTTGTTTTATCAAAGAAATGGCACAATGATTGTTAATGGAAGGCACAGATAAAACAAAAGGCTAAGCCTTTGCAGTCTCCACTCAAAATCTTCCACATTTCTTCAATCCCTAATTCCTTGGAAGTTAGTTGTAGCAAAATTTTTGGCTTAATTTCACTAGATTTCAGTGCCAATCACTAAACTTCAATTTGTCATATAAAAATCACTCAGCTTTACTTTATACTTCAATATTGACACCAACTCATTGTTACTAGATTCCAATACCAATTTAATTGATAAATTAAACATGCAAAAAAGTTTTCTTACATGGTTACCACATAAAAAAAAATATGGCATTTTTCAACACAAACCCAGCAATTATTGTTATATTGACAATTGAAATTAAAGGCTAAAAATTCAATGATAAGTTTGATGACCACAAAATTAATGAAAAAGCTATTCCCATGAAATTATCAATAACATATATAAGCTTCCAATATATAATCATGATAAATAAATGAGGATATAATGCTACATACCACATATGCACACATTCAACTGGGGGACATGGCGGATTCATCTTGTAGCCTCGATGTATGATAAGAAGGGCTATCTGAAATTACAATCTTGCAATAAATAGAGTGATGAGCCAAAACAACAGGACTATCTTCATAAGAACTACGGGCACATAATTGCATCTAATAATGTTGTGTTTATTTGATAATCTGGAAGAAGTAAAAAACCTTGCACGCTAATTTTCTAGTTAGCACATTGAAGTTGCTGCTCACAGGAACTTGATGTAGAAGAAAATAAAGAAAATGTCTGCGCTGCTTTTCATGTTCCCCATCTTGCAAAGCCTCAAGTGACTGGATAGGTAAAACTTGTGCGCATCAGTAATGTAAACAAAATACCTTATACAATGTAAAAGAACTTAGATAAATGGCAAGCAGGGTGAAAGAAGTATTAATAAAGAACTCAGCAATGTTCGTAGACATGCCTGAAGAAAAGGAGGGAAAAGATCAAAAATATCTTTATGGATCTTCTCATTTCGAGTATGGAAACACTGCCCCAGTAATGTGTTTCGCATCACGCTTGGAGAAAACGTAGACCTCAGCCAAAGCTTACAACCTTAAAACAAGTCCATGTAAGGAAAAGTTCACTCCATCGTTACAAAATAAATGAACCAAAAATAATATATATATGTATAGTAGAAGAAATAAATGTACCAAGCATTTTGAAGAGTTCTTTTAAACAGCTTACTGCATGAGAAAATTCAGTCGAATCGCCACTGATATGATTGAGCACAATATCAAAAAAAATGGGATAGCGCTCCAGTATCCCTTCTTCAAAAGCAGGAGGTTCTAAGAATTCAAGCCTTCAAAAAACATAAACAAATGTACCATTAGCAAGAAAAGAGAAGGACAGAGAGACGTTACTAAAACTTGAGATTTCAGGGGCAGTTTCCTACAAGGATGTTATTCCAAGCCATATAGATAGACGCTCCAGCTGTGCTCTTGGCCTTGAAGTCTTAGAAACTGATGGAAGTGCTTCTGACTCAAGGAATCCAATAAACTTGTTCAGCAAAGGTTGCAAAGGTTCCAAATCTGTTGCTCTCCTATCACAAACAGAACATAATTATTGAGGTAAAAAAGAATCTTGCATATCTAATTGAAGTTAAAATGAACAGAGGAATATATTTCCACAAACAAGATGCCCACAATTTCTAAGGATGAAATATAAGTTTCATTTATGAATACTAGATAATTGAATATGATTAAATAACGATAATAATCCTTCTGAAGTTAAACCAGAGAAGTTTTAGTAAGTTCCCACATACCACTTGAAATCAAAATGACCAACAAAAGACCATTAAGGTTTGTAACAATAGATGCAGTATTGATGAAAGCATTTCCACTATGTAGTAGTTACTCTGATCAATATATGAGAGAAGCACCTCAATTTTTCCATAGATCGAGCTAAACGCCGACCAACAGTACGTACTCTCCTATTGAAAAAAAGCAACGCATAAACACCCTGACAAATCAGGCAAAGTCTATAAGGTGGTGACAAGAAAAAGAAGAAAGATAAGCATCAAAAGAGTAAGAAATGCTGAAGACTTTTTTTTTTTTTTGCACACAATTTGGCCAACAAAATACCGGAAACTGTTGATGTCCAGCCAAAGCAAGCTCATGCATATTATCAACTGCTTCAATAAATGACTCAAATTCAGTGATCAAGGACTGATCGTCGAGCAGGACAGGAAACATCAAGACCTGTAATTTAGTTAGCACCGAGCACACACCAGGGTGCAATCACCGATCACCAAAAAAGAACAAAACAAAGAAACAGAAAAGTCAGCTAGCAATGAGAGCAAGTAGGTCACTACATGTACCATATTTGAAATGAGCAACATGAAACTCATTACATGCATAATAATACACAGCACAGAAAAAACATAAAACATAAGAAAAAACTTCTTCCCGCGCTCATTAAAATTGGATTGTATGCTTCTGCACAATAAACAGTAAATCACTAAGGAAATGTATTTCATCCTTCTGCTGGTGAATGTTAAAAAATAATAATAATGCAAATTCTTCAACTTCCTTAAAGGAAATACAGACTGCTGAAAAGAGCACGCAAACAAGTAGTCAGACCTCTACAGTCACCTCATGTTTTATCAGCAAAATGGGTATAGTTTCTTTTTCTAATATTGCTAGGAAATAACAAGGGAACGTTTCCACAACTACGCTCCTGAGATCCTATTCATCTCATGGCAGGCAGCAAATCCATTGAAAGTCAGGCCAGTAACAAATAATGCCAGTGAAGTTAGGTTATGTTTACACTAGACATAACCAAACCATCTCAAATGAGCCTCACACAAGCACTCCTCAAGTCAATTAGCAAATCATTCATTGTAGAAAGCAATACGGACATGTCTCTAAAATCTAAGTTTGCAAACAATACTAAACTCAAAGCAACTAAAATCATAATCTCAAAAGACACGAGAATACACTTGCGTATTAATATGGCAGCAGTCAGTTAAAACAACATTATACCTCGTACATGAGACTGACGACACGGGCATTATCCCGCAGAGGATCATACTCTTCCCTCTTCAGTATAGCATTCATCTCTCGCAAGTGCTGAGTGATCCTTTCCTCATCCAAAGTTCGCAACACATCTAGAAGGGGGCCTATTGAACTTGACTCGTACTCCATACTGTACATGTGTTGAGCCTGGTGGTGCTGAGAAATGCATTGGATGCAGTGGCGTATTTCCTGAGAAATCCTGTTCCACATAATCCGGAGAGGAGAATCGGGGCGGTCATCTTTGAAATAATTGTAGAAAGTCTCCAAAAGAGGTCCCATTAAATCCCAAGAGCCACACCATATATGGTGTTCTTTGGGCAAACTAATCAAAAAATTAAAGGCATCTGCAAACCTGAAACAAGGAATATATAGAAACTACTTTACTGATTAATTTAGAAGCATAAGATAGTGAACTGAAGAGTGTTAAAAGAGATAACAGACCATTGTTCTTTAAGCTGGTGAAAGCGGCGTCGTTTTAATGGATCGTCGTCGTCGTTTTGCTCTTCCTCTTCTTCTTCAATGCCTCTCCATCTATTTAACAGCTCTCTCCTTGACGCAATCTTTGCCATTCCTTGTTTTAATTTTTTTTTTTTTTTTTTTTTTAATGGTAGGGTTTCCGATTTAGCTTGGGGTTTTTCCGGAGAGAAACAAATTGAAAAAAAAAAAAACAGAGAGAGAGTTAGAGAGGGAGAGAGATTCTTACAGGCATATAGAGGGAAAAAAGGAATTGCCGAATTGCTGCCGCAATTGTACAGGAAAAGCGCCAAGACCAGAAAAAGAAGGGAGACGTTAAAACGCCACCGTATCAACTGGTTTTAGAACTTAGAACTAAAAGGCCCCAGCGTTACGGAGTACTAGGGAGTCAGTGAGAACAGCTAAGGAGCGCGCCACCAAGCCTACGATGCCTGAAACGACAGCGTACAAGGGCTAATTCGTTTGGGCATTTTTATCATCCTGTGATCAGCCTATCAGGTTAATGGTACGGACTAGCGTTGCACATCTAATAAAGGGTCTCGGGCTGTATAAGCAAAGTTGTTCAGTTGATCCTATTCTCCAAAATCGAATGGGGAGAGTGTGTTTCATATTTCACATCGAAAAAGTGTTTTGCGTTCGAAGCCCACCCCGTCTCATTCGGGGCCTAGGCTTCTACTCAGCTGCAACAAAAATTCAATATTTTGTCCACACACACGCACAATTCAATTATACATTTTTTCCATGTGATTTTTCAAAATAAAATATCTCCTCGAATAAAAATAAGAAAAGATGGTTGACAAAAAAAAAATTTGATTATCCATTTAATTTCATACTATAATAATATTAACACCATTATAATCTAATTAATTATTAAATATATTGACTATAATTATAATTTACAAGAATAATATTATTTGATACGAGTAAATTAAATGATATATTTTAAATAATTCAAACTCAAGTCCATTTTGCTATATATCTTATGGCTTAATTTTTGTTAAGCTGATGTTAATTTTGGTCACATCCATTGCTAATTCATATACTTTATCAACTAAAATCCATACAGAATTTATGCGCTTGTTGATTCAAACTAAAATAATAAAGCTAAGGTCACATTACCCAAGGGGCATGGCAACCAACTTTTCAAATGATGATCACAGCTGCAACTGCAATGAGTAAAAATGAGTTTCCCGTCTTCCACTGCTTATCTAAAAGCATCTTTGAAATGGTCCATTGACCGAATATGCAAGTATCTCCAAAAAAGGAAAAGGTTCAACACATGGCTCTTTGCCTTGTGAATTAGACATAAGCTCTAGCGCTTTGTTTGGTGCACTTATTGTACATAAAATATGAAGAAAATTAAATAAAAAAAATAAAGAGAAAATAAAAAAAATAAATTTTAATTTTTCTTATATTGTTTGAATCTCTTATTTATGTAAGGAAAAGAAAATAAAAGAAAATTTACATTTCTAACATGTATAAAAAAATAATAAATAAAAAAGAAATGATATTTTTTTAATTTATATTTTTCACACCCTTTAAATTTATAATTTCCTTCCATTTCTCTTAAAAATTGGGAGATATTTTTTTCATCCAAAAATTTAAATGAGATTATATAATTTTCTCTCTTTTTTTTTTCTTTTCTCTTCCTTTCTTTTATTTTCTCTTTACTTTCATCAAAACAAATATTTTTTTTTTTATTTTGCTTTTGCTTTTCCTTCGCTTTTCATCAATTTTATTTTTAAACAATCCAAAATAAAAATATCCTTTCCTTTTAGATTTATATAGATTCAATCATTTTTTTTTATCCCACCAATAAATGGACTTAAAAAATAAAAAGAAAAGAAATTTGGATATTATGTTTTCCAAATTTAGCAACTATTTGACAAATAAATCTTTTGAGAAAAAAAAAAAACTCATGAGAAAATCCATCAACATATAAAAACATATAGGACATGTTTGATTAATTGTTATTAATAGCTAGTAATTAATAGTTATAGTTACGAATAATAATTCATATTGGTGATTCGAGTTTTATTGATATATAATTATGACATGATAAGAATTAATATGAAAATGATATGATTAATTTATCGTGTTAAAATATAAACACAATCTATTTAATTGATGAATAATATAATATAATACAAATAATATGTTTAAAATATCAAACTAATTACTTTTTATTTTAATATTTAAAAATATCAAATTTATTAAATTAACTTGATTAATTTATATTATTACATAAAATATATTTAGATATAAATTCATAAAAAATATCAAAAATAATATTTATATATACATTTTTTATAAGTCAAAAATATATTCAGTTATATGTATTAATATAACATGACACGTGAACATTAATAAGTTAGACATGTTATTTTTTAGTTAATAAATTAACCTGCGACATGACATAATTATTTTCGTAACATGAAATTGACATTTTCACTATAATTTCTAATCTAAATTTATTAATGTTATGTTGGATTCATTGTGGTATTTGATGCTATTATTTTTATTAATAATTGATAGTTGGTTGTTTAAATATTAAATGATGGTTAAATATATAATTTATTTTTAATATATTATAATTAATTTTTTTAATATGTGATATAAATTAGAAGTGATATTGGTTTAGTTTAATTGGTTTGAATGGTTGTTATAAAATCAAATCAATATATTTGATTTGAAAATTTTTCAAATCAAACTAAAATATTATTATAGTCAAATCGTTGATTTTGATTCGGTTTAATTTGATTTAAATACCTTTAATTTATTAGTTTTAAAATAAAGATTTTTGTTTATAAATCATCATTATTTTATTATAAATTTAGAAAAAAATACCGATAAAATATCAGAAAAAAATTTCAATATTATATAATCTAAAATTTATCTATTTTATTAATTAACATACCTAAAACTTGTATTTTTCTCAAAATTATTTTTTATTTATCTTTAGTTAATATTTATGGATAATATTTTTTAAAATTTTAAATTAATATTAAGTTAAAAAAATATGGTTGTATATAAAATAAAATCAAATATATTTAATTGTAATAATAATATATATATATATATATATATATATATATATATATAATTTTAGTTTAATTCAGTTTGAAATCAGAGAAAAAATACTCAAACAGCAAATCAAATCAAATTTTTAATTTATTTTATTTTTAAATCAAATCAAATCAAATAAATTATGAAACCATCAATTTTGATTTAATTTCATCAATTTAGTTTAATTTAGTTGGTTCGATCAATTTAGCTTCCACCTCTAATATAAACGATAAAAATAATGAATTAATAATTGAAAAATTTATAAAAATTTATTTTTTATATATTTTTATTTTTCATTTAAACATAAATATGTTATATATAAAAGTTTCAAAACAATTTTTTTTTTTAAATCAGCAATTATTTAAACTTTTAATAGTAATATTTATTGTTTTCATTTATTTTTATTTTTTATCAAACGGATTTAGCTTAGTGACCCAAAATTGAATTATTTATTTATTTTTTCTTTTTTTTCAATATCGTGTTAAAAGAATTGTATTAAAACTAAAAAAAATTGAAAATTTTTCATTAAATCATAAGTGGTAGTAAATGATTTCTTACTGTATATTTCAAATGAATTACATCAACTAATTTGGAATTTATAATTAGATGTGGTCTGCATCGGGCTTTAGGAAAAAAGAAAAGCCCAAGTGCAACAGAAAGCTGTATAATTAGGTTACTTTTTTTTTTTTTTTTACCCATTTTTCAGTATTGAGTTGGTCCCACATACTGACATAGAAAGACAAGCGCTCAAATTGAGCGCTTCAAAAAAACAAAACCCTAAAATATCTTCTCAAATCCGTCCATGTCCCAAAAATCCCCTTCTCAGGCACGTCTATTTCTCTTCTTTTTGCCATTTCAATCGTAAAACTATACTTTTCAGTTCTTAAAACAAGTCTTTCAAAACAGATTGTTATTATTATTATTTTTAAAAGTATAGAGTTGATAACTTACTGACAAAAAAGCAAAAAATATGGATTTTGAAACGGAATCGCAGAAGAAGAAGTACGGAGCTGGGGGTTTTGGCGATGTGTACGGTATCACTATGATGCTTCCCAAAGACATTGACCTCGATAAGATGGATCCTCTTCCTCCTCCTCCTCCTCCTCCTCCTGCTTTTCAGCTCCGATTTCAAGTCCCTGATCTCAGGCTCGTTGTCAGAGTGAGTTGTTTTCATCAATTTTACTTGTTCTGAATATTTTAAATGAACAATGAGTTGAATCCACGAGCTATTATTTTGTTTTTACTTCTTTTACTTATCTATCTATTTGGTGGCTTAGAGAATTGAGATCTAAATTGATAATCGAGCCATCAGAAATGCATGAATTTCTATTATCTATTCTATTTATGTTGCTACCACTAACTGCACCTTTTGGTTATCGTTGCTCTCACATATATCTTTTTTTTTTCATTGAATATCTTCCCTCGTTTGTTCTGTGTCACTAACTCAAAACTCTATGTTTATGTAACGCCAGGATTTTGTTAGGACTAGAGAGGTTGGTGAGTTTCTCAGCGGGGCTTTGGCTGGGGCTATGACCAAGGCTGTACTTGCTCCTTTAGAGACCATCAGGTTACTCTTGCCTGTTTTCTTCTTCTTTTTCTTTTTTAAGTATTTGTTTGTGTCCATTCCATTTGCATAATTATCTTTCCAATACGTTCTTGAATGGGGTAAATGTCAATTATAAACTTCTAATAGTTTTATTTATTTAACCAAATACATATTAATTTTCTAAAATGTCAGTTAGGCTGAGGTCTATTCAGCTATACCATTCTTGTTAGACTTTGAATAACAGCTTGAAACTACAGTTAAGGAGTTTGAATGATTATACTGTATTCAAATCCTATTGGTTGACTTGGAAATAAGGAGGGGGTTCAATTTATTACAGAAATCTAGCTTAGGTGGAAGGAAGTTTTTAAAATTGGCAGGAGTTTTGTTGAGGGCTTATTATGATAATGGAACTTTTTTGTTTGATAAACTTTATTGCATTGTGGCCAGGTTTTGGGCTTTTCACTAAAGTTCTAATTGGAAAAGAATTATATGCTTAGCTATTCTAAATCAGTATCAGGAATCCAGACAAGTCAAGCAAGGAAGTTGGGAAGTTCAAATGCTTCTAAATATTTGAAGACTTCATCTCCGATGATAGAGACATTGAATTGTTGATCATTGTTACCTACTCTTTGTGCACTAATTTTTGACCCATCAAACATTTGCCTGATTCCTTGTGTAATTTATGCAGAACAAGAATGGTGGTTGGTGTTGGATCCAGAAACATTTCTGGTAGTTTCTTTGAGATCATTGAACAGCAGGGTTGGCAAGGACTTTGGGCTGGCAATGCAATTAATATGATTCGAATAATCCCTACTCAGGCAATTGAGCTTGGAACATTTGAATGTGTGAAGCGAGCAATGACATCAGCACAAGAGAAATGGAATCAGACTGACTGTCCAAGAGTGCAAATTGGTCCTGTCAGCTTGAACTTTTCGCTTGCCTGGATTTCACCAGTTGCAGTGGCTGGTGCTGCTGCTGGAATTGTTAGCACACTTGCATGCCATCCTCTTGAAGTTTTGAAGGTATTTTTTTAATGGATTATTTTCCTTCAATCCAAAAATGATCAAGCTGAACTATTTCTTGTATTCTGTTTTTGAACCTTAATGAAACATAAAGTGAATATGTGCTGCTTCACTTCATATCCTTCATAATGTTATTATAATCTTGCTTCATTCCCTCTCTAGGATCCTGCTTTGACCTGAGCAGTGGTGTGTAATGATCTATGATCTACCTATACAATTTGTTTTAGCTATTGGAGTTGCCCTGGAACTTTTTTACTTCTATTCAGTGTCTTGATATTCAAGACAATTACATAGGACTTTTTTTTGTCTCTCTTTTCATATTAAATTGACAATTCCATTTTATTTGCCTTCAGGATCGATTGACTGTAAGTCCTGACATATACCCTAGTCTAAGCATAGCAATTAGCAAAATTTACAAGGATGGAGGAATTGGCACCTTCTACGCTGGCATTTCACCTACACTGATTGGCATGCTTCCATACAGTACATGCTACTATTTTATGTATGATACGATGAAGAAATCTTACTGTCAATCAAAGAAGAAGAAGTCATTAAATCGACCAGAGATGCTCTTGGTTGGAGCTCTTGCAGGTGAGGGACTAAGATTGCTTGTATTTTTAAAATTTGCTTTTGACTTCCAGAGTAATATTAGGAGAAATGTTGTTTTTTCCATCTTTTCATGCTAATGATCTTAGCCAAAAATTGTTTACAAAAATAAAAAATGATGAAGTATATTAGCAGGCATGCAATTCTCCTGTGTCAAAATAGGATTCCCCCTTGTAATCTTTAGTTGCATCTCAAACTCGTCTAAATTATATTCTGTAAACCATCAGTGCTTCAGAGGATATAAAGTGGCATTGGAGAGAACATGTAACTCTTCATACGTCCTTTTGGCATAAGAAAATTTTTCAGATATGATGCATCATTATGGTCGTTACTTGTTCTACTTTGATCTCTGTTTTCTTTCTATTACTGTGTAACTTAACCTAATAATCAATGTTAGCAACATGCAATGTTCCCAGAATTGATGCTTTTTGTTTCCAGAATTGATCATGTTTGAATTTTATATCTGTGGGAAATATGGTTCATTAATTGCAGTTGTGTAGTTGGTGCAGCCTAAATAATTAGACCTATATTTTAACCGATGACTGTTAAGGTATCTGGCTTCTCATCAAATTGTCGTTATATTTTCCATTCTGTATGGCAGGTTTTACAGCAAGCACCATCAGCTTTCCACTGGAAGTTGCTAGGAAACGATTGATGGTGGGAGCTTTGCAGGGTAAGTGTCCACCTTCCATGGGAGCAGCACTTTCAGAAGTCATTCGGGAGGAGGGCTTGATGGGACTTTACAGAGGATGGGGTGCAAGCTGTTTAAAAGTCATGCCTTCCTCTGGCATCACTTGGATGTTTTACGAGGCTTGGAAAGACGTACTGCTTGTTGAAAAACGGCTTTTATAACAACTTTGGCGAGAGATTCTGGGATAAATCCCTTTTGGGGTCAACATTGGAATCTTTAGTCATAAACATAAGGTGGGAAGCGCCAGCTAGTTGTCTGGATGATTCCACTTGCCGCTAGGGATCCAGTACATGATTGGGTATCCCACCATTTTACAATTAAAAAAAAAGGCTAATGAATTTGGGACTGGGCTATGGTTTTTATGGTATGCCCATTGCGACTTCTGACTGGAAAATATCATCTGAGCTTTAAATATCGGTGCCCCAATCGTCTGATATGTACCAAAAAATTTATGTTAACAAAATTTTGTCTGCCATATAATTTATTTAGGGGCATTTATTTATATCTTACATACATTCTTTCATGTCCCCATTTTCTTAAAAAGTAGCAAGTATGTTTAATTGTTGCATTTTCAGAAGCTTCATGCATGTTTAAAGGTTATGGCCACGCTGTCCTCTCTTCAATTTATGCTCGACAGAGCGCTAGAATTTTGTTTTATGATGGTCTTGCACATGAATGCAATAGTGACTCCATCGGCGTTCTTTGAACTAGGTTAGCATTATTTGCCTACTGGAAGTCTAATAATTCGGTTTTCCCTTGTGTAAGAGCAAATATATTATTTTTGATAATCACCTGTTTTTGTTGGTGTAATTTTGGTCAATGTTTATTACCACAGTGAATAGAGACATAGTGTAATCTTTATAAATTAATATTCGAAAAATTAATAATTTTTATTATATAATGATTTTATACGATTTTGATTTGTATTAATAGATTATATTAATAATTTTGATAAATTAATAAAATAATATTTTTCTAAAATCTTTGTATAATTATAATTTTATTCATATTATAAATTAATAATTTATTAATATTATACGTGTAATAAACTATAACTATTATATTTTATTAAAATATGACTAAAAATTATTTTAAATTTAAATAATTATACTCAATTTTTTTTACTTTATTAATTCATATTCATTACGTATTTTTCTATTCGATTCATTTAATTTATATTCAATTAATCACATATTTTTTTATTTCATTTTAATTAATTCATATTTATTTTATTTAATTCATTTAATTTATATTCAATTGATTATAAAATTGGTAATACATAATAAGATTTTAGTTGATTAAAAATATATTTTTTAAATTATAAATATTTTTTTAAATTAATCAATTATTAATTTATCAATTAATTAATACTTTTTTTATTTAATATAATTTATAAATCTCAACGATATTAATTTACAAAAGTTATACTATATGTATTTTAAATCATATGAATATATATTATTTATAATATTTTTATTATAAATAACCAAAAATACTTTAACTCTATCTAAAACAATTATGTTCCATTTTAATTTGTTTAAAATGCATTTAGAATTTTTGTACCTAAAACATATTTTTTTTATATTATTAAACATTTTTTATATTATTAAAACATGTAAATATGCTTTAAAAAAATTATATAGATATATAATTAATTTTAAATCTAATTAGAGAAAAAAAAATTGAGTTTTTATCTTTTTTTTTTCTTATATTCAAAAGCATTTTAATATACAACTAAAAATTACGTTAGCTAATTGTAAAAGACTATTTTATTAAAGAAAATAAATGTAATTGATTATTTAAGCCATATTTAATAAAATTTAGATAAGAAAATTTATAAATTTTTTTAAAATTCATTATTTGGTTAGTAAAAAAATAATTAAAATCAATAAATTATTTAAAATTCATTATTCACCACAAATCTCTATTTTAAAAATTTTTGAAATCTTAAAAATTTCTTAATTTTAATAATCAAAAGATTTTGTAAATTATATTTTTATTAAAAAATATTATTAAAATTTATAAATTTTATTTTTATATCAAACAAATAAAATTCTATACATTTATAGAATAAAACATCTAGATTTTTAATTCTATAAATTTTAATAAATTTCATGAATTTTAAAGTTTGGATTTTCAATCCAAACATAACCTTAATTTATTTCTCAAAATTTATTAGTTAAGCTAAATATCAAAGACTAAATATTAATTTACCCAAAAAATTGTTAGCTTCATTGCAATAATGGCACTACTCAAAACTTTGAATTGAAATCCATCAAACAGAATAGCATAGAACATCATTTCTCTTGCTCCCCCTGTATTTTTGGACAAACAGTTTCCCCAAGAGAAGGAGAGGAGAAAAGAAGAGCAACAACATGAAGATTTAAGACGAGCAGCAAACAATTCTCTAGTCAAATTTCCCAAGCAATAAGATTACCTTTAACCAATCACCATTAGTAATTTCTATAAATAGATACATAAAATACAGCTGAAGACAAATATATAATATAAAAACATGTATACACTAAATTTGCAATTCCCTATACCAAACCAGCATCTAGTTACCTTTCTCAAGCCCTAATGGCATTTTTTGCAAAGAATAATTGCCATTCCACAATTTTATTTTAAATCTGCCAGACAGAATTTTTTTCCATTATGTTCTCTGCCCACCAGAAGCAGGATTGTCTGGCAATTTCATGTTGCTTCTCAACAATTTAGCTCTCTGAGGCTTCACTTTCTGTACAAGAATAATGAAACTTAGCATTGTTCCAAAATTCTAGATATCCATTCAAAATGCATATCAATATACAGAAGCATTGCTGCTTCTATACTGCAACCATATCACATCAATGGATATTCATTCAAAATGGATTTGCCAAAACATCAAATAAGCAGTAGAAATGCTTAGATACTATGGTGTACTTTATCAATACAAATTAGCAAGATATTCGATGGTAGCTATGACTGCTTTCGCTTCACCTACATAAGCTAGTTATTTTCACTTTTATTAATCTCTTAATGACATTTACCAAAATAGCCACCTACTATTTCATTATAATTTGCTCTTGGTAGAGACCTTTCTACCATGTTTGGTTTCAAATCAGCCTATAACTGTTCCAGATAACAATGTTAGCAAGGAAATAAGCTCCGTGATATATAGGGGTACCATGCCCACAGAAACTCAACAGTTTGACTCATCCTGACAGCAGTTCAATAGGAAAAGACACTTCTCAATAACTTGTGAACCATCTAACATGAAAAGTTCAAGGAGGCAAGAATGTTTAAAGGAAACTTCTGTGATAATAGTTCCAACAATATCTATCTCTAGCAAATAGAAGCAGGTTTAATGTTAAGCAATTATTGTGCTGATGTACTTAAATACAACATTTTACCCATTGTGACCTACTGTTTCAGAAATCATTTTTGTCAAGGTATGAGCACAAATATGCACATTTATTGAGACAGATTATAGGCGCACCTTCACCACATAGTTGCTCAAACCGAGCAACTATGTGCTTCCCATAAGTGTATTTCTTCAAAGCATGAAGATGAACTCTTATACGATCAAGTAATATTTCCCGCTGTTTATCATTGCTTGTTTCAAGGATCTTTTGGATCACATAATTTGCAAATTGGTCCTTCATCATTGTCTAGAATACCAAAGAAAAAAAAAAAGTCATAATTCAGTAAGCAGTAGCTGATAATTCCCAAAATTCAGAAAGTAATATTGATGTAGAATTGAACAAATCAGATTGGATTTTCTGTAATGCCTAGGGCAAAGTGTAGTTCATGCTGAGTTTCTGATATTCTCTATAATTGAGAAGAGAAGAATTAATTAAAATAAAATAAAATGAAAGGCAGGTTTAAATTAAAAAAAAAAGGTTTTCATTTGAATACAGTGACAAATTCAATATACAGTTCAAATTTCACCATAAAAAAATCATTTGACTTAATCAACAAGATAATTTATCTAACTAAAAGATTACTGGAAGTTGAGTCATCAATATGACAAGCATGTGTTTATTCTGAAATTGACATGAAATACATAATAAACAAACAAAAGCAGCAGGCAACCCCTAATTACTTTGAAAATTATAAAAATCAAAGACACATGGCCGTCAGGATGGCTAATCTTGAAACTTTCCAAGCAAACCAAAAAAAAATCAATAGTTTATAATGATATGAAGTGCCATACCTTGATTTTCAACTTATAATGAAATTATTAAGAAATGTCACTTGCACTTACCAACAAGTGATCATTTTCCTCAGACTGCCCAATAATCTCCTCAATCAAGAGCTCCTGTTCAGCAGGATTACCATGCTCTAAACACTTTTCAATGACATTTGATGCATACTTATGCTGACTCATTTGTACAATTTTCCCAGCCATCTTGCTGATAATCTGGCTCCTTTCATGAGCCTTTCCCCTCTCCAAAACATGCTGCAAGCAGTGAATCAGTTGTGCAATTAAGATAGACCAGAAAATAGGCTAATATAAAAAATATATGAAAAAATGTGCCATCTAGGCTCACAAGGGCCATTAAATAGTAAGCCAAGCTCCAGGTCACAGGTCAAGCACATATGTAACCAAGACTGAACAAAAAAGATCATTACCACTGCAAAACAGAAGCAATATATTCCAGGTTCTACATATGCAAATCTTGAAGAAAACTTGCAACAAAATCAAACAAAAGTACTATGGTTAAAGAAATAGAGATGATGAACTTTTAGTTTAGGAAAGGTCTTCATAAAGATATCAAAACTTGGGCAGGTTGAGGCTGAGGTCATATAATAGATGGTCACCTCCCTCTATCTCACCCTCAAATTTGTGGAGGCTGGGAACGACACAACTCTCAGAAAACCTTCCCATGGATAAGCTTTTATATAATCTGAATGCAAGGTACATAATTCCCAAACTCCTATTCCTCCGATCTAGTCATTCTTATCTATTATCCCAGATCACTTCCCTTAAGCAGACACCTCAATTGTTAGAAATTAGAACTTGAATCTCAATGATCCTACAGAAATTAGGGTTTGTCATGACTACAACCAACCATTGCCATGCTGAAACCCTGAAAATAAAATCTCTGATATCATCAATTGATGCTGCTATATTTATTGCAGGCTTGTAGCATCAAGACATCTTACTCTAGTTTATATTCTTCACTGTAATGAAAATTTCGCTTCTTCTCTAAATGCTGGAGGTTTTATTAATGTTCCTTTGAGAGAGGTTTTGTCTATATACTGAAAACTTTACCGTGTCAGGATTCTCTATCTACTTCAAGGTTTTACTTATTAGCATTTAATGGTTTTACTGTGTCAGGTATTCAACTATTATGACTATTGATCCTTTTCTTGCAATCTCCATCATTTTTGTACATCATGAACTGATTTATAAAATAAGAGTATGAAGTAAAAAAGAAAAAAATAAGTTAATAATAATATTCAATTGTATATTGAGACCTCAAATCCCTGCTATCCCCAACCAACCACTCAAAAAGAACATGGACAATCACTCACAAGGGTCCATACAGTATAAGCTCACTGTTGGGAAAAAAAGTAGTTTGAGGAACAAAAATGAATTACCAAAGCGTGTTGTCATGAAGAAAACACATTATTTTGAGAAATATTGGCAAAAGTTGGCACATCAAGGAAACTAAACAATTAAGCTGCACAAAGAAAAGAAAGCCGACCTGAGTGACATAGTTGCCATACTGGTCTTGAGCAAGAAGGTAAGCAGATTCTAAGATTTCATCTATTATACATTGACTTTGCAGCTCATCTGAACAATGCTCCAAAACACGCTATGACAAAACCAAAAAAAAAACTTTAAAAGCAACTTAACAAAAATAACAAAGGGGTTTGTGGACCCATCAAACTATGGATAAGTACCTGAATGACACGACAACCATAAGGGTGAGTGGCAAGTGCAGCAACCTGACCTTGGAAAGCAGAAATAATAAATTCAATGTTCTTTGTAGGCACACATTCTATACACTTCTGTATTACATGATTTCCATTTTGATCATGTACACATCTCATAACATTCCCATCAAGCTCTTGAATTAGCTGAGTTTTCTGATCAAGTTCAATCACTTCAAGGGCCTAGAACAAGCAATTGTCGTTATATCAATATCATCTGAACCACATATGAAGTCATTCAAACAAATATAGACAGTTTTCGAAAACACCACTTTGGCATCCAAGAAAAGACATTTTTTTAAAAAAATGGTAATTTACCCAAAAACAATATAAGCATGATTAATATCAGGACAGAGAAAAAATTATAAAAGGGAAAGTTATTTTAGATGTCGATAGCAGTCTGTTTTACATAAAGAAAGCAGCCTCTCATGTTTGATAATTGCATTCTGTTCTTCTTTTTATTCCTTTTGTGGATGAGTCAACTCGGCATGGCCAATATTTTGCAATTCCTTTTGGTTTTGTTAAGGACTACAGGTCCACAACAGGAGACAAAGTGTCACAGATCATTAGGCATCTGGATCCACCCTGCTAAATGGCTCATAAAATGGAAGAGTAACAGTTGCTTGCACATTTGCCAACCTTAAATTTTCTCCGTGAACAGAGAGAGGACATATAAGTACTGGCCCATTGCACCAAATTGACGATCTCAGTGACAGGAAAAGGTGTTAAAAGGAAGCCACAGAAGACGAGATTATACAAGCAATCATGCTTCAGAAACCAATAAATCAAAGGACAATAAGCTAGCCAACAACCTTACCATTACCTAAGAACCTGGAATATCACTAAACAATATTAATCTTCAGTGGTTACTTCATATGCCATGAGGATCCTATCCAAAGCTGAACCAAGAGACAAACTCAGAACAGAAGGACGTTTAACAACTCATTTTAAAGAAAAGACCATCAACCCAATGTCAAATACTTAACATAGTGAACCAAAGGAAGATATACGATTCCAACCCAATAAAAGGAAGATATACGATTCCCACCCAATAAGAACTGCCACCTATTCCCTTTCTCCAAGCACACCATACTATGAACAAATTCCAAGAGCTTATAAACAGAAAAGGAATGTGCCATGAGAAAACAGTTAATTCTTTTGCTCCAAAAAGAAGTCATCAGACAACCACAAGGGACATAGGGACAACAATGATTTTAGTATCGAAATACTACGCAAATCCACAATCTGATTATAATTATGTGCTTCTCAAGTCAAAATCACTAAAAACTATAGATAGCATAAGATGTTGGCATGCTTAATGGAATTGTAAGACTGAAAGCATGACGGATTTAACTTACCTTCTGTATCACACGACAGCCATACATCTGCAAACTTAACTGCAACATCTGTCCAGAGAGTTTATCTGCAAGCTCCTTTCGCTGTTCACGATTTCCATGCTCAAAAAACTGTAACACAAACAACCATTTTCAACAGTAAGAAATATACCATTTACAAAGTCCTAGAATCCAAATCAATTAGACCTACCCTTTTTCTGTCTTAGCTTTTATTTTATTTATTTGTCTGGCAGTGGGGTGTGGGGAGTGGGGGGAGTTGTTACCATTTAAAGCAGGCAAATCATGAATGCATACCTTTTGAATAACATAATTTCCAAAAACATCTGTCATTAATTTTGAAGCATGAGGAAGTACTTCTTTAAAGACAGACACTTTTTCCTCAACACTGCAATGTTCTAGCTTCTGCTGAATAAATCGACTCCCATGTTGATCAACACTGAAGTTAAACATGGAATAAAATTATGTTTCATGTTGGGGATTGTAAAGCAATCACATTAGATATGCAAGCAAAACAAGACAGCATAGAAACCTGCCTAAATTCAACTATATGCCCTTCTATGTCTGAAAGTTCAAATTTTCGGGCACTGCTTGATTTTAGTTCTTCGAGAAAATAATGCCTTTTGGGCTCATCAAAGCTGTTGCCTCTTTGTATTGGACCTCCAGAATAAAGTCCTACATTTCTACTTGAACCTTGGGGAAACCTCATGTCATTTCGCTGACCAATATGATTGATTCCACCAATAGGAGATGACGGTAGTACTGGACTGGGAAGTGATGCAGCTGGGAATTGGGTCATGACTCCCATGTTTGGGGGACCACCATAATAACTACTGCCAGTAATTCCCACTTTTCCTGGACTTGCTATGCTTAGACTTCCATTTGTTGGAGGCTGAAGTTTATGATCACTCCTATAAGCAGCAAAGGAAGACTCCTTGTGTGGAAGAAATGAATCCATCTGGCCCCCTATGACACCACTTGATGCCAAACGATTCTGCGGAAATGTAGCACTATATGAATCTCCAAAAGGATGCTGAATGTATTGCATATAAAGTGGATCCACATATGAAGGTTGAAGCATAAATCCATGCTGTCCATAAAATTTGCCTAGATGTTGCAGACCACCTACATGTGGAATGTTTTCCCCAGCTGAAGCACCAGTAGCTCGACCATCAAAGCTTGGACCAGAAGCACCAAACGGCATAGGAATGGCGCCAGGAGAAGGATAGCCAGTCATAAAAGAGGGAAGAAATGCAGAACCTAAAGCATATCCACCCATTCCATACTGTGGAGAATATAAACCAGATGGCTGAAAGTTAGGGTAAAATGGAGATCCTCCAGTCATATAGGCTGCTGCTGATGCATAAGAAGGAGGGTTAAGTACAGGAGAATGCAACAATGACTGCGCCTCAATAGAGGAGAACCTAGGATGGTCATGGGACTTTTTTTCCATGCTAATGTGTTGATTCATTCCTTGAGAAATCATTTGAGCCTGAACTCCTTGAGCCTGATATGGAATGCTTTGTTGCATAGGTGGATAATTTAGTGGCATATTCCTTCCATAAGATTGTTGGTCTTCTTTGCTGTTTCTTGTTCTAGGCTCTCTAGCAATACCTAACCGAAGGGCACCTTCATCTGAGGTATGACCCTCCAAATCAGTATCTTTAGCGCTTGATTCATCTTTTTTCCGTGTTGGTTTCTCATCCAAACATGGTGAGCTATGAAAAGAGGTAATTGTAGGATCATTATCAGATATTAACCTGATAGCATCTACCGCCAGGGCATATGTATCAACACCAACATCATCAGAACCTGAATTTGATTCTGATGCTTTTGAAATGTTAACAGAGGAAACATTTGAAGAAGCTACATGGACATCGAGATCAACAGCTTCCTCTGCTGCATGGCTCGAGGAACGAGACTGACTATAAACAGGAGATGGTGTGCGAGGGAAGTCTTCCTGCAAATCCATCAAAAGGTCAAGGGGGAAGGATAGGATGATAATTGAAGTGAAGCAAAACTTTCAAATAAAAAAACTGATTATTACTTGTGAGATCAAAAAGTTATGGACAACTTAGTCACAACCAAAGCTATACTAGAATTATATATATATATATATATATATATATATATTTGTATTATATCAGCGTTACAGTTATGTCTGGAATGTTCTTTTAATTATTGCTTTATGTCATGCAGTACTATCAACATATATGGGCATCCAAAAGTGAGGATATGCCCCTGGGTAGATGGATAGAATTCTGGTTTAAGAGAATTTTCAAAAAATGAGGAAGTAAAAGCATCATTTTTGGGTTGCATAAGGCCTGGATTCATAACCTAATTTCAAACTAACGTATAAAAATCTTATTACCCTATGTTGAAAATAGAAAGCTGAATACCTGTATCAGGTCAACCAAACTTTTGTGCCGAACTGCCAGAGAAGTTGCATTTTGTACAGAGACAATTACATTAGAATTTTCTGACACTTCTGTAGGTGACTTATCATCCTCTGACTCTTCCTTATGAGTTGAAAGCATAGACAATTGCAATGATTTATTGCCACTGTCATCTATGGAAGCAGATCTCAAATTATTACCAAAGCCACCGATATGACGTACAAGTCGGCGATTCTCTCGTGACATTAGGGGTGGTGGGAGCCTTGGATTCAAATTTATGTTAGAACAGTAATATGCAAAATAGGCTGGATCAGAGCGCAGTTGTTCCTCAGACTCACAATTCTCAATGGCACTGCTTAAATTTTCCAAGCTAGAACTCATGCTATAGTTTTGTTGAGCTAAAAGATTCCCAATAGCAGCAAATGACCCCTCCATACTTGGTGGTGCACTGCCACTTCGACTAGGAACCATATCTGTTTGATCTCCATGGAACTTGTGCCCCTTCACAAGCAATCCCGAGTTTTCTGCAGCCATATTATTTAAGGACGCACCAAATATAGCAGCATCCTTAGAAGAAGGCCACTTGCTAGCTCCACTACTCTCCACTATTCTCATAGGGATCTCAGTTGCCATTCTGCTTAGGACTACGCAAAACCCTTTTTTTTCCTTTTTAGGATAAAAAAGAAAGGCACATTAGTTGATCCATTGGATTTGAGCCAAGTTGATCAAATGCTGCATTCAGCAATTTAAAGGTCTGATAAGAAAAGGAAGAAAATTGAAGTGATAGCTTATCAAAAGCTAGATAATTGCTCAAGTATACAAATTATAAGATTAAAAGAGGAAAGACAACCAGCTGAAGCATGAATGGCAATAAAGAAGCTTCAACCTACTCAAAACAGTTCAGAGTTTGAAGTTAATATTTCCTCTTACCATGAACTAGACATAAATTTTTACAGGACTATTACTAGACATTATTTAATATTTCCTCTTACCATGAACTAGACACAATTTTTTACAGGACTATCACTATACATTATTCCAGTTCTTGCTCCCCAAATCTTCCTTTCTAAGTTATAAACATCCAGGTCAATCATCTGGCATAACCCAACTACCCTAAAATGGATGAAGATTACACACCACACATATCCATACAACAGAATAAATGAACTGAAAAATAACATGTTACAACAAGCACACTCCCTATAACTAGTATTTTTATTCCTCCATCGTTCATAATGAATGAACCCTCAAAAAGCTTAAATTTTTTGAAAAAATTCCAATATCTCAAATGCTCTCTACTACAAAGTTCAAATATTGAGCTTTAAATACCCAATTCCAAACGATAACCTGATACTATAATCCGTGCAATCTCTTTGTGCGCTTTGGTTTTTCAAATGGAAATGTTCAAATTCTCCTCTCTGAACTAAACTCCACACGCAACTGCTGACTCATGGAAAAGATTAAACCCCATAAAGAATTGAAGATTCATAAACAAGAAAAACATACACTTGAACAATAGTTATCACGGAACAGCATTAGAAAAAGAAGGAAAAATAAAACTAAAGCTTTTCCAGCTATACACTTACAAGCAAAAACGATGAAACCAGCCAAAAGAAGCCAAATTCAGGAAAATCAAAGAAACAAATTAATCCTAAACCGCTAAACTCCTTTTACAATGAACTGATCAACAATCAAATTGAATGATCAGAGTAATATACACAGTAAAGACAGATTTTTCAGTTATGTATGTGTATATGTGTATATCTATGAAAGAAGAGAGCAATGAGAGTCTCACCACCAAACCCAATTCTGATGGAGAGTTTTGTACGAAGACGAAACTTTAGATTTGAGAGAGAGAGAAAGAGAGAGAGTTTGTTGCGCGTTGTATTGTAAAATACAAATGTCGCTTGCAAAAAACCCTCACAGTTAGCCCAGGGTTCAAGTCTTTCATTAACTTCATTTCAATTCAATTTTAATAATAATATAATTTCATTTTTGCTTATACTGTTCTATTAATTGACGATAATACCACTGAGCGTGGTTCTACAGCTAAGGCTCGGTTATTTTGTAATTTTGTTATTGAGTTAGGGTATTTTAGTCTTGTAGCGAGACAATAGACAGGCAAGCTTGGACATGTGTTTCTTATAAATCCAGTGAGAAATAGAAATTGACACGTGGCAAGAGCTGACATCAGACAAGTATGTCCTTTTCTGATTAGGGTGTGTTTGGACTTGTTACAGATCTGGTTTTCCATTTTGGGTCGAGTATTTTGCAGGAAAACGACCAACAAAAACTGTCATGTATTGGCCAACCTTTTATTACCTTTTTAGTCAAATTTCGGTTTAATACAATCATCCAATTACCCAAAACCCTGATTATAAATCTCATTTCCGTTTGCAAAAAAATAAAAAAACATAATAACTTAGTTTCTAAAAAAAATAAAAAAAATTACTATTAAAATAGTGTTAATATATAAATAATTAAGAATTTGTTTGGATAAATAATTTTCAAAAATTTACTATTAATTTTTTTTATGATATTATATATATTTAAAATTTAAATGTCTTGAATATTTATCCAAAATAATATATTACTAGAAAGAAAGAAAGAATGAAAGATAAATGAGAAGGAAAAGACTTATTCCTTCCACCCATTAATTTTCCTCCCAAACAAACACGATAAGTTGATAAATGGAATATTGTGAATAATAGAAACAGAATGACTGAAGTACCCACGAAACGTATCGTCCAGAAGAGATTCAAAGAAACAGGGGTAAATTAGTAAATGCAAAGTATAATTATATACTAATATTCTAGTAAGCAGTGTCAGAAAAGTTAAGAAAAGCGTGAAAATAAAGCAAAAAAAGAAAACCACTGACGTGACGGAAATTGAGGCCATCAGATGATCCGCTTAGTCAACTACTCTCTACTTTGGAAAATTAACGGACTTTTTTCTTCTGTTTTTTTTTTTAACTTTCTATTAATTAACTACTTAAATAATAATAGAGATATTTAATAATTAATAATCTAGATTATTGGAAATTTAGATGCTTTTATTCTTCTTCATGCGGCTGATAGACATGAGAAGCTCATGGTCATGGAAAGGATAATCACATCAGGAGTGGACATGATGTCTTATTCTAACATAAGGGTCCACTCAAAGAGAAGCTGCCAAACAAAAAAGCCCAAGGCCCTAACTCTCGGGATCTTGTGGGGATATGGCTGGCGGCTCTCTCTATCCACCTCCTTTGCATTCTGCGGACAAGAACCATACATATAAACTAGCCCATCATTAAAATCACTAATATATGCATATCTGCAACAAAACACAAATATGGTTGAAGAGATGGAAGTTCTCACTCTCATCATACTAAAAGTTTTAAAAAACAATTTCAGTTAAGTACACACATACAAAGGCTGCAGAAATCCCCTTCTCCCCTTTATGCAGAACTGATTTTAGCTTCCTTAATAAATGGGATATCTATGCCCTCTGTGCATATTAATAGATAGTACCATTTCCATAGGTAATTTTATACTATCTATTTCATCTGCAATAGGATAACAACCAACCTTTTTCACATTACGGTGTCTTGACTGCAGCTAACCATCTCATAAACCAGCTTCATCCATCCTTCCTCGCACCTAGCTATTAACAAGGAAACAGAATAGGAGAGGGGTCTCTTTGAAATTTCCCCTCTGATAAATCTAGTTTTTTCATCTTTTCTTCACACCAAATTAGCTGCTCTTTACTGATCCTCACCATCCTAATAACTCTAGATAACATCTTCATATCTATCAGACCAAACAACACCTCAACATCCTCGTACATTTGAGGCCATGATTTCTTCTTCCAACTTTTACTCTTTTTACATAGCTCCTTCAGCTTCATCCTCTTCTGAAAAGAAAAATAGAGATAAAAAGTTAAAAGGACATCAAACAGTAGTCAATGGTTAAAGAACTTGTCAAAAATAAAAAAAGAATTAAGAAAAAAGAAAAAAGACTAGTTCGGATAACTCAAGTTGTGAAGCCTGCATCTCGTGGCCCAACAAATTTATCATTCTGTCTACAGGCTCAGTCAACGAGCAGATACCATTTACCAAAAGATTTTCCTGCAAGTTTTTATTGCTGAAGATTATAAGCCAAATCATGTGATAATGACATCCACTACACCTCTTGTTACCACGAGAAATCATTAAAATCATGCACATTAATTTTTTTGTAGTCCAACTTGAGTGTATGAGGTCCTTGCTAACGTGCTGCATACAAGCATAGTTGTCCAGAAGAACAAATAGCACTTATAGGAGTCCACTATCTAATGTATTCTACTACCAAGCCAAGATAGCTCCATGAATCTCCAACATCTACATGAAGATAGCTCCATAATCTCCAATATCTACATGAAAACGGAACTTCTGAACTCCTAAAGCTCTCTAGCAAATTTTATTTATCCCACAACAATAATTTAATGTCAAACAAATTTTCAGTGGTTCATCAAACCCAAAAACGGACATCCCCTGCCTTGCCTCTTCCCTTTTCTACAGCTATGGAAACCAAGAATGAAATTAGAAACTATACAATAAGTGCATTTGGTGAAACAAAGTGTTTTCACAGTCAAAACTGAGACGATTAACCATATTCATCTCAAATGAAGACTTTACACGTATCAAGCGTATAAAAATTTCAACCGATATTGTGATGTACACTAGTTTTGATCTCTTATCTCTCCTTCTTCCCTTTTTCCTAAATAGCTCAAACATAATTGAATGTGACGTACAATTAAATTACACATAAATAAACTTTATGACAAGAAGAGAATATAAGGATTAGTTAGAAATTAGAAGCCAGAGATTGACCTACTAGTTTGGGGTATTTGGTAACCATGGCGCATGGAAAATGTTTCACAATTTGGGGGGTTGAATTTTCAAGATTTTAGTTGGCATGATATAAGCAAGGAATTTTAGTTGTTGGTGTTTGGGCTTCCAACCGCCAATAATTAACTGTAACAGCAAATCTAAACAGGCTTGTACTCTCAAGAAATAACAGTTATGCCTCATCATACTCCCACTGAACAATATAAATATATACCCTGATAAAAATTAAACAAAGAGTTTACAGAAATCCATGTAGGTTTCACATAGATTTAAAAGAGTGCCAAGCACTCAATCTTTGCTTATTATAGTTGTTATTAATATCATTTTCGATTTATTTATTTATTTATTTATTTTGTTATTGTGGAGATGATGAACAAATGATTCAATTATATACAAAACCTTTCTCGGGTTTGAGACTGCCAACTCAACCACAGCTCACCCCTCTTTTCTTGTTCATAAAAAATATATGCCTATGAAATTGAATAGTAGAAAAATTATATAGACAAGATAACATGAAATAACTCTACCTTCTCAAGTGAAGATTGAATCAGTTGAAGAGGGGTCGCAATATGTTTCTGATTTCCAAACAAGTGCAGAACACTGCCAGATTTTTTCTTATCCATCTTCAGGAAAAGGTGGAAAGTAAGGATTGAGCTCTCCATTATTCTGATAAAATCAGGTGCCAGAACCAGTACATCAGACTCCATTTCCCCAGTCTCGTTTTTATCTGAACCTGAAGTGATTCAAGGATTAAATTAAGAAATAATTTGAAAACACTAGTATTCATTTAAACGGAGAAATGCCTGACTCGTTACTCAGAGAGCAGGTAAAACTGAGTAGTATTACCAGCATGTTAAAAGAAAAACAGAAACCATAAAGCAGTAAAAATTTCAATAAAATCCATTTCCTTTTTTATCTCTATCCGTGAATTCACCACTTGAATATACCTTTTCCATTTGGAACCTGGAGTAGTTTGGGCAAAAGGTTCCTTGCACGGGCATAAATTTCTGCTCTAAGACCTTGCTCAAAGGGCTCATTCTCAATAAATCTTTGTAATAAAACCTGAAATTGCTGAAACTGCTGAGCGCTCTGATTGTAACATGTTGGGCTTTCAGGCTGGCACAAGATTTTCTGACTCAGTTGACTGTATTGGCAGTGAAGTGCCTCCCAAGTTAAGCAAATTTGAGCTACATATGCAGTTTCAAGATCTTGATATGGGTCATGCTGTGGCTGCTGAAGGTGCTCAGTTTCATCTTCAGGTTCTTCAATCTTTTTCAAAGAAAGGCAGCGGAAGGGGGATGATAGCTTCGTTGATGAAGACTTTGGTGATGGAGTTAAAGGAGTATGACAGCCTGTCACACAGTAGATCAGGTTGTTGCATATTGCACCGGACTCAGACAACACACTGGAAACTAAATTTTAACAATTTGGAAGAGAAGTCACAGAGACAGAGGCTAAATGCCTTTTAAATCCTATGTATAAAGGTTATCTGCCAACAGAACAAAACAAAAAACACATCAAAGCCTTCAGTAGTAAGATGGGTCTTAAATATTTTTCCTGCGTACATTCTTAACTAGGGCAAAGGAATAAGAATCTGCTGGTACAACTCATGTGCCAATCCAACCCATAAAAGCTAGAGCATGCATTTAATTAATCTATAGAGAAATTTCTTTTTAATGTTCTTTAATCAGGTAACTGAGCCCATGAAACCACAAAAACTCCCCACAAACACAGCAAAAAGCTGCTACTCTAGAAGTGATGAATCGTGTAAAGATATGAAAGTGTATCATCAACTGGAAGTAACATGAAAAAAAGGAACCTCTGCGTACTCAGAACAACATAGATCAGATGATCCTATTTCCAGGTGCAGATATATTTTCTAGCATGTTTCTCTGTTGTTCAGAAAACTTGCAAGAACAAAAGTCAACATTTAGTACTGCAGCAAGGATGGAATATCTTTCCAGATAAGTCGGAAAAATTTTCCAAACTAAATTAACAGTGGAAAACTGCAACAAAGAAGGAAAGATTGTAGCATTTCAGTAAAGTTATGTTAATTCCGCAGGGAAGGAAGGCATATACATACATTTAACAATAAAATTTTGCCAAGAAAAGATAATAAGGTTTTCACTCAATGTAACAGCACACTTCACAACATGAAATTCACATATATTATCAGGGGCAAAATTTCAAAATTCTCAATAAAACAACTCAACTAGGCAACTTTTTTTTTTTTTTGTCTGTTGGAACATTAAAAAAATCCCCTCACATAATGTCAGTAGAAATGGATGATGACCACACAAATCGAAATCAAAGAAATGGGAAACCAACTTTTTTCCAAAAAGTCGTTTCTTCACTGTTCCAAAATGTGATTCCGATTGACATTTTGCACAATTCAAATGACCCTAGATGCAGTCTTAAAAAACTAAGGGATTATTTCTGGGATAGACTTATATTTGTAGGTAAACTGGTAAAGTTCTAATCCACTCGGGGTAAAAAAAAAGTACTCTGCAATATAAATATAAATATAGTCGATTCTGAGTAATGCAATTTTAAGTAAAAAAAATTCCTAAAGAAATGGATGGCTAGATTAGCTAGAAGTCATATAATCCACCCAGCGTTTTTATAGGAGTTCACCTAGATTGCAGATTGATGTAAGACATACAAGCAAAAGGAAGATCTTAACATAAAAAAAATAAAACAATAATTACGCAAACTAAGAAGTAAACTAAGGAAACAAAGAAAGAGAAAACTCCAATTGTCTGACAAAACTTGCGGCAAAAACATGACCATCGCAAGAAAGGAAGCAACTGAACCAAAACAAAACAAAATATACCATTTTCTTTGAGTTGCTGCACAATCATCCGATCAAAGAACAGCATACGCTCACAGTACTTGTCATACACAGCATCAAACCCACTCCACCATTTCCTTCCTTCTGCTTCAACGTCCCTCCATTCACTAGCCCCCGTCACTCCTTCACTCTCCTCCTCATCTTCCTCCTCTTCAGGGCAAGACTCTTCTTCAGGAATTAATACCATAAAACTGTTTCTTCTCAGTTCTTTCAATCTTCTCTTCACCTCATTTGTTATAAAATCATCGTCATCATCCTCAGCTTCAGCTACAGGATCAGCATTAGCAGACTTGTTACTCACATTATCGCCAACAGTGGTATTCTCATTCTTTGGTTCCTCTGGCTTATCCTCTAAATCCTTCTCAGGGTCTGATTTGTGGGCTTTTCTGAACTTCTTTACTTTGAAGAAATCCATCTTCAGAGGTAGATTCTTTCTCTGAAATCACACTTCAGGATCCAAATCACAGAACCAAAAAAAAAAATGGCAGCTATAGAAGAATAATCTGGATCCGGAAACACTTGCCTTTTTTTTTCTTCTTCTGTTTCCCCTTTTCCCCAAATCTAAAAAGGGACTTGTCTAAAATCCTCTAGTCAAAACGGTTATGAAAGAATCCACAAAGATCTCAACAAAATGTACATCCACCTACACTATAAAATTAATTATCAGCTCCAAATCAACGAATTAGCTGCTATGAAGAAACGATTAGTATCCCTATGACCCTCAATTCAAATCAGTGCTCACTGAAGCAGTATTGCAATGCAAATCACTATCAAAACCTAAAATCTGAATAAAAACATGAGATTTACAACATATATACAGCTAAAATTGGCATCTTTAAGCATTACAACAACACAAAATGCCGATGAAAACTCTCTTAAAATATTTCTCCAGATTGCAGAGCTGCAACAGTACGATTATTGCAATACTCTCAGCCAAAATCTGAGAAAATCAAGCCATCCTGACCAATGTGAAATGAAACCCTAGAAAACAGAAAGCTTAGGATTGGAAAGAGAAACAGAGCTTAGGTTTCCTTAACTAGGTATTGTAAAGAAGAGAGAGAAGGGCAGTGAAATATTAGAATGAAGAAAACGATATAAATGTGAGCAATAAATTGCACCATTTCCACTTCCATAAAAAAATGAGATGCAATTATGAATAGATTGGTTTTTTGAACAAAAAAAAAGCAAAAAGCTAAAAAGGCCAAAGGGTGAAGAGCTCAAGACCAAAAATAGCGAAAATAATTAAAAAGAGATTAAGGCATAGATTTGCAGGGAGCACGGGACCCGATGTGCATTGGAACAGTGAAGAGGACACAGTAGAGAGAATATTGTCAGAGGAAAGCACTCAACTCCCATTGCACATCACAGAAAAGCCGCGCAAAACACAGGTTTTTTGATTTGTGTGTGTCTCTTTCACCTTACTTACTTTTTTGCCCTTCCCCAATTTTCAATTCACCGTCATATCCCTTTTGTCGTTTTGCTTTTATATTTTGACCCTTTGAATTTTATTTTTTAATTTTGTTATTCGTTATTTTTCTTGGTTTTAACTACAAAATATATAATTAATTCAAATTTTGTTCTGTTATTTTAAAATTAATAATTTTATTTCCTATATTAAAATTTTGAAAGCTTATAATATTTTTAAAATTAAAAGATAGTGGACCAAAGTATAGAATCATTAATAAATATTATGGGCTAAAATTATTAATTTAAAATAATAAAAAGGACCAAATTAGAATAAAATTCAAGAGTATTTTATAATTAATCTAATTTATTTTCACTAAATAATAATATCGTAATATTAAAGGCATGTGTACAAAAACTTTATATATTTCCTGTTAAAAAAAAAAGATATTTTTTCTATAAATTTAAATATATGCAATATGCAGTAATTTGTAATATTGAATGCAAAAAATTGAGCATTTGGTACAAGTGGAAATGCTTTGGGTATAGCTATTAACTTTTATCTTTCCTCTTTAAAGTAGCAGAGAAGTTTTATTTTATTGTGTATTTTATTTTTTATTAATTTTTTTAATATGATATATTTTTTATAAAAATATTAATTTTTAAAATAGAGATATAATTAGAGGGTGTTAGGATAGTCTTGGTTCCTCCTAAAATATTTAAATATATGTATTTATATGTATAAATTTTTTAAAATTTTTAAATATATATATTTTTTAATTGATTCTTCAAAAAAAATTTTATGTAATTAATAATACTTAATTACCTGTAAATTTTTAATTGACCCATAAAAAAAATTATATATAATTTATAATACTAAAATTTATTATTTTAACCCTTCCAATAATATTAAAATTACATATAAATTTTTAATTGATTCCCTAAAAATTATATATAATTTATAATATTAAAATTTTTTACTTTTTTAATTTTGACTCTTAATATAATTTTATATAAATTAAAATATTTTAAAAAAATTGATATGGTATATAAAAAAATATATATATATATAAGACGAGATAAAGACATATTGCCAACCTAACCAAGCTGGTTTCCTTTTCTGCTTAAAAAGTACTGCCATTTGGTTCTCTCTAAAATTTCCTTTTCAACTATGCTCACTTCTAACCATACCCAAATGTTTCGTTTATTCTGCTTTTTATCGTCTTTAACTTGAATGATTTTCTTACTGCATTTACTTCATGGGTCTAAAGAAATTATTACTTACAACTTTTTTTATTTTTTATTGTCATGACTCGACCCAATTGAGTACGTGACCGGCACTAAAAAATGAGAAAGCATACGGCTTTCGGAATTTGTAGTAAGTCTGACTTACCACTGAATAATAAAACATGTAATATGACAGTTATAACTGTTATCAACAAGAACTATAAGCCTACACATTCAACATAATTCTCATAATTTAACATCAATTAAATTTTGCTTAACAGAATAATTATAAACTTGACATTAAAAATAACAATGCAGAGCTCTAAATATTTAATACAGTGAATATAAAATAATGACATAGTAAATTAAATAATTTTACTGCCTGAAAATTAAGAGGCAGGAATACTCAACTTAAAAAATTAAATCTCTTTAAACTCGACCTAGAACCTGGAAAAATATTTAAATAAGGGTAAGCGTTCGACTCAATGAGCTGATATAAATTAATTTAACATGCAAGTCATTTATTTAATTTACATGAAATGCCACATTACACATAATCATCCATAAATATACATAACATACATGATGAAAAATGTTCGTGGAATCCAACCTCATTTATGTTTTTGTTTATCGTAAATGGGGAGCCAACCCCCTCCCTTGGCTTTCTTAAATTCCAACTATGGGGTCACGGTGAGATCAACTCAAACCAGACATTCCTATACTGTCTTATCCATGTCCAAGGGTCACGGTGAGATCAACTCGAATTAGACAATTCCTGTAATAATATTATCATAATTTATGTTGTGTCACGTTACATCATTAATATTTATGTGTTAGTGATGGATACCACATCACCCTATTTTCCATCGTCAACATATATATACAATGTCATTCATCATCATCATAAACATCATATAATATGACATAAACATACATCATGCTCATAAATCTAATGTAATAAGGATAGTTATATACATATATTTCATCCATCAATACATTCATCAATACTTGTTTACAGAGTTAGATTAAATATATCAACTCATAACTTGACGATCATTAACCAGCTAACTCTTTTCGGAGCGCCTCCTGATGACAATAAGGAATACATCTGAAATACATGTACCACATACGAGATTCATTAGAATAATACTCAAATAATGATTCAGAAATATAAAGAACGAATTTTGAAAATTTGCCGAAATTTTGACAGAATCTCCCCTAAAATAGGACATAACTTCCAAAAATAAAAACACTTCTAATAATCAGCCCATTGGCCCAAATCCAATATTATCAATCAATTGACCCCTCTTGGGTCTCCAACTCAGTAATAAAATATTTATAATTAATTTTATATGCCTTAATCATTTGATCCAAATAAATAATTAATTATTTTTAGCAATAAATAAGCATTCCAACTCAAATCTAATATCCAATCGGTCTAATCCATCAATACCGATGAATCAATAATAATAGTAGTGAGTAATCTATTTACCACACTTTAATAATTATCTTAATTTAATCTCTTTATAGACTTAATTTAATTATCAACTTCATTAAATTACTACTTAAATAAATTAACCTTTTAGTATCTAAATGCCATAAATATTGTCCACCTAATTTCTATAATAATTTCCATATCAGTAATAATAAATTCATCTTAATTATTACATTCAATAAAAACACAATTCATGCTAATTCACCGCTCGAAAATTCTAAAATCAACGCTAAACTTAATATTTTTCCATAATTATCATCCAAATAATTTCAAAATAATATAGCAAATTTACTTTAATTTTTGCATCTAATAAACCTACAGTTATCAAATTTTAACTGCCTAAATTCTCCAATACCAGTATAAATATTCATCAATTTTCACAAATTTATCTCCAATCATACTTCAAATAATTAATAATTGATTTTAGAATAATTTAAATCATACTTACTCAAAATTTATCGAAAATCTACGCGTGTCCCATATTTTTCAGTCCCGATTTCGATCTCCGATCGGGGAAAAATTGGTGCCATCGGAAAGCCCATGAAAAATGGAGTTCAACAAAATTAGAGTCATCGGGATTGACCGCCAGAATTGGCCGAAATCTGCCATTGAAAGTCCAGTGGTTCTATTTTTCGTTCTCCTTTCCCAATGAACTTCAGGTGGCAAGATGGGTACCACAAGAAAGCTGGGATCAAGACAAAATCATAAAAACAAGAATCACTTAATTTGGAGTTCAAATGAGAAAGTTATAGCTAATTGAATTTTTTTGACAACATGGTCATGAGAGTTATTTTGAACAGAAATAACTCCTTACCTGGTGGTCGGAATTGAACAAGACTGGTGCCTATAAACTCTCCTCATGGCAGGCTACACGGTGGTATGGGAGGTGTCGATCACCTCCCTCTGGTTTGATCGGAATCGATGCTGGAAGTCGGACCACCGACTATCTCTTTCTCCTCCTCTTCTTCTTCTTCTTCTTCCTCCTCTGCTTCAGCTCCTCACGTTCCAACAGAGCCAATCCGAGGCTGCCACGTGGAAGTCTCTGATTGGTTCTTATAATTTTATTTTTTTTGAAAATTTGTAAAAAATTTATTTTAAGTCCAAAAATTATAAATAAATAGTTAATAAATTCCTTATAAAATATACTTCATTTTAATATACTAAAACTTAAAAAATAATATTTTTCTAATTAAATATAAATTACTTAAATTAAAATTAATTTTTAAAAAATATATTTCTCTTTTTATTTTCAAATATTTATTTCTTTAAAATATAATAAATTTTAAAAATTCTTTTATATTCATAATTTTAATTAAATATTTACAAAATAATTATTATTTATAATATAGAATATAATTTTTTTAAAAATATTTCAAAAATATGGATATTATATTTATTTTTTAACAAATTACAATAGTTTAGATCAATAGATTTTAGGGAGAAATTATTGGGTGGAATACATTTATACTCCATACTCGGTCCAATCTACCTTTCCCACATACGACTGCAAGCCACTATTCATTTACATTATTAGGTATCAAAGATTCAAGCTCCATCCTGCATCAGATTCCCAGGTAAAATATGCCATAAATTACTAAACTTCATCACATTAAATGATGCGAATAGCAGGCAAAAAGAAACATTAACATACTCCAAGTAAGATTCAGTGTTCAAATCCATATTATTTTACTATTTCATTTAGAAAAGAGCAGGCAAAAAGAAACATTAACATACCAAGTAAGATTCAGTGTTCAAATCCATATTATTTTACTATTTCATTTAGAAAAGAGAGGAAGAAGAAAGCAAAAATATACAGTTCCTTCTACGCTATAAGACAACAAATAATAGGACTTCGTATAACCGTTGCATTAATATTTACATAAACAGTGTGGTCCTGAAAATGAATTTGACGTGAGTTGCTAGTATCCCAACCAAGCTGAGGGTATTGGCTGGAACTTGTTCTTTGCACAAGCCAGTATATCATAATAATCTACATTATTGAAACAGTCACGGAAATCAGTAAAGAGCTTCTCGAAAACCCTCCATTGTACTTTAACAGATTTTGTGTATGGATATGGAAGAAAAACCTGTAGACAATGAAGGTCAGCGAAAAAATAATTAACATTGTCCAATGATACCAACTGACAAAACACTCGTAACAAAAAAAAACATAATATTAAGTGCTATCATAATGCATCGCCAGTTTGCAATTCATTTTTCCCAATTAGTCCTTAAAAGGCCTTTCCACTGGGTCTCATAATGCGGTAATACAATGGCAAGAAAATTCTGAACTGCACTTACATCTCCCTCTTGTGCAAGGCGTTTAAGTAGGAGAAATGTGTGCACATTTTCCTCCAAATTATCAAGAACAGCAAGCCAGATCTGAGAAGCAAGCTCATGGGCAGTATCTCTTGATTTCCCACAAGCAATAAACTGATCTGTTAAAAGACAAGGTCATCCAGAATCAGAGATGTACTCATGATACTCAGCTTCTGGTCGATACACAAACTAAATATAAAATGACATGGATTTAAATAATTTCATACAACCCCGCTAATCCCACATCATCAAGTTCAGTTTTTTAAATGAATGCACGAGTATTACAAGCATAAAGAATCCAGAAGTGAAAGCAGGGGGCGCACCTATTATGGTTCCATGAAGAATGCCAGAAGGAGGTGGCATTGCAGAAAGTTCAAGTTGCTCCTTGAGAAACAAATAAGTATGACCCACAATCTCATCAATCTCACCATCCAGAGCAAAGATGTGTTTGCTAACATATAAAGCTGCGAATCTCCTGAGAAGCTTATGTCAGAGTCAAAAAATCAGAATGAGCATAAAGGTAATCAGTTACTCCCTAGATTTGGTCCTACCAAACAGGCTTCTGGGATGAGGGATCTAGAACCAATCCCATCCCAATCGATGTTTCTAAGAGGAAGTTGCTCTCACCACTCTAGCTGAAGTTCTTTTAAACTGCACTGCAGAATGGACTGTAGGTTTTGAATTTATCTAAACTTAATGTGTTATAGTTTAGTGAATCAAACAGAAACTAAGTGATAATATGATAAATAATTCAAGGGTAAATATGAGTCCGACATTATAAGTCTGCCAAAATAAAAAGTATCAACTGAGATTTCAATAAATGATAGCTTCATAAACTCTAAGAAATAAGATAAAGAAAATAATGGTGAGAGGAAAAGAAGAAGAAAAAAATGGCAAAGAGGTCATTAATCTCACCTTCTACTCAACCCTTGAGGTATAGGTCCAGGCCACCTTTTAACTTGGCTAGCAAAGGGATAGGTTCGATTAAGAGCAGCTTGCCACAAGCATTCTCCGCGAAATAAATTAGCCCAGTGCTTTTTAACACATGATATTTGGGCCCATTCTGATACGGGAACCCTGATGAAAATTTCTATCAGGAGATGATCAGGAAGTTCCCCAAATGCATTATCAACTGATACTAGAGTGTCATTTTCAGTATCATTTGTCATTAGAAGTCTGCAAAGAATGAGACAGACCCAGAGAGCTCAAATAAATAAACAAGGAAACAAAAGAAAAGGCAACAAATACAAGAACAAAATGAAACATGAACATGCAGGGGAAAATTCTTTATCATTTCCACAAGTTTGAGATGAGAAAATCCTACTGTCCAAATGGAACTTTATACAGGATACAACATTATGTCCGTTGAGCAGTCAGGATAGAGTTTTTCCCACAAGAATAAATCACCAAATAAGGGAATGGCAGTAAAAGCATGATTTAAATATAAAAACTCCCTATAGGTAATATGTTTCCATAGATACATTTCACAAGGTGCTCTTTTGATGATAACCAGATCAGCAGCACCTCCAATTAGATTAATAGCCAACCTACTTGTCATGTGTAGAAACAGTCATGAGGAAATTTGCATCCTACAGTAAATGTATTCTCAGGAAACAGGGTAGGAAGATCATAATTGCAATGATAATGTTGCGCTCGGTTACTCAATGGAAGGCACATACTTTTGTTGTATTTCACATGGCATTCTAAGGCATGTGAAAGAATAAAATTATTACCAATATGAACAACTGGAGCCACTCTATAGAAGTTATAGCTCTGTTTTATATTTTGAGCCACACCTCCATTTCAACTTTTGCAACTATTTTTGTAGACAGTTGAATTTCCTGCACTTGCTCAACTGCATATTTACAGATAAAATTGGACATAAGGTTCCACTGCACCTTTGTTCCCATTACAATCAAACTAGGGGCAATGAGAACAGAATGGTAAATACAAGCAAGAATCTCCATTAAAATAAATATAAGGTAATCAAATATTGAAAATTAACTTTGAAAATCAGAAGCACAAAGCACTCAATCTGATTTAAGAAATAACAAAACAAAAAGAAGTAATGTCATATAAAACCTCCAAATGATGGAAAGAATATTGGGAAACCAGTCCTGAGAGAATAAATATGTGGCGAATTGAGGAGTTGATATGAGCATTCACAACTAGTTTGATTCAAGCTGGAGTATGTTTTGTTCACAAAACCAGAAAGGATATGGCTTAACCGGCAAAGGAAACGCGCAAATCCTATTGCTACTAAGTAGAAGAAGGGAAAGAAAGATTCTAGCCGAGTCCGTTTAGTTCACACCCAACATATCCACTATACAAAATCAATATTAATCATATTGAAATAACCGAAAAATTCAGAACTAAAATCAACAATATAACCCATGTAATAATTTGATCAAATTTGGTAAAGTTCCAGTTTACAGCATCCATAAAGAAATATGAAAATGGAGAGAGAAGAGAAAATAATCCTTGCAATCCACAGATAGTTTTAAAAAAAAAAAAAAAATGAAAGCTGAGTGCTCAACTGTGAACTTGGATGAAAGATATGATGATAAAATTAAGCAAAAGGTGAATAAATTGAAGTTTAAGTTAAAACAAAATTGAGATTTACCTTTGTAGAAAGAAAGGGAAGACCCTTCTTCCAGTTTTGAGCTGGAATTATGTGCTTATAAAAAACGCAAGAAGAAAGAGGAGCCGGCAGCTGAGGATTGATGTATTCGTGTGAGGCCTTCGTTACTTCCAAAATAAACAAAGAAATTCATATGGTTCGACTTGTAATTCCCATTTTTTAGGGTGGTAATTCCATAATTGCATAGTGAGCTCAACAATTTTACATAAAAAATAAATTATAAAATAAAAAATCTTACTTATGATATATTATTAAATTTATTAAATAAATTTTATTAATTTATATAATGGCATAAAACATAATTAGATAAAAATTTATAAAGAAAATTAAAAATAATATTTATATATAAATGTTTTATAATTTTTAAATATATTTAATTAAATGTGTTAACAAAATATTATATATTAATTTTAATGGATTAAATATGTTATTTTTGGGATAACGGTCAACACGAACAAGACACAATTATTTTTATATCACAGTTAAATTTACACAAAATTAATATTAATACGATAACTTTTAATTTAAATCCGTTAATTTCATATTAACTTTATATTATGTTATCGTGTCGTGTTTGATATTGTCAACCCTAAACACAGCACACAAAAATCAATTTATAATATTGCTTTCATACTATACCATATCAAAGATTAAAAAAAAAGTACATATATTAAATCAAAATTAAAGAGTTATTATATGATTTATTTGCCCTAAGGATTATTTTGAAGAATTTAGAATTGAAATTTTTAATTTTAATATTTGACAGACATTTAAAATTATAATTGCAATTCTATTTATAATTTTATAAAATTATAATATAATTAAAAAAATAATTTCACAATTTTATTATCAATTCATAATAATTATAATTTTATAATTATCGTTGTCATTCTCTCTTTCATTGTCATTACTGCTCTAACATCACCGTCTGCGACAATAGTCTGCTATCATTGATGATCTATCACTACCATTACAATTATTATTACTGGTGATCTATTGTCATCATCGCTGATGATGAAGTCTAGTCGGATCATCATCGTAGATAACAATGGCTCACCGGACTACCATCGTTAGTAATTCACTCCATTTTTATTGTCATCATTGATTATCTACCACCACCTTCATCATTACTATTTTCGATTCATCATCACTTTCAACTTCATTGTTATTTTTATATTATCATTAATTTTTTATTTAATTTTAATTTTTATTTATTATGATAAATAAACATTGATAATTATAATTATAATATAATTATAATTTTAAAAAATTAAAATTAAAATTATTAATTTCAATTTCAATTTATTGCCTTAAACGGATCATATTAAAACAATTGTCTGAATGCTGAGTTGGTCATTTGGATTTGGATTTTTTTTTTATAAATAACCTACTAATGTTCGTGTAAAGGCACGATAACATAAATTTCGATTTGATCATATTAAAATAAATTTTATAATAATTTAAACATTAATTTGAAATTCAATCAAAATCTGACAATACAAAAAAAATTCAGAGTAATTTATTTGAAAATTAAATGATAATTAAATATTAAATAAATAAATAAATAAGCCATTTTAAGAGTGAAGAACAAAACATGCAATTCAAAAGAAAATTTAAATTATAAAAATCGCTCGCCGTTGAAAACCTTCTTTATCAGGGCTTCACGTCCAGGGAATGGACTATTAATCTCTACCGTCCAATCTTCTTCTTTCCTGAACCCACCATCCAATCCATTTACAAAAGTATCCTTAGCATTTCTTATAATCCCCAACTTGTCCTTGTTCGTCTCCTCCTCCCTGTACTTGAGCTTGGCTCTCTCTCTTCTCTGTTTCCTTCTGCGTTCACTCTCTGATAAAATCTTATCTGTCTCTCCGTTCTCCGCTCTCAGATCTTTGATTTCTTTAACAGTACCGTTATTACTAAAAGTAGAAGAAGATGGCATCACCATTCTTGGAATTCTGCCGCCTTTACTAGTACCCAAGAGCTCAAAATTCACTCTTCTCCATCCATCTTTATCTTCATTATCCCAACCAAATCTCTCGCTTATCTCCAACAATTGAGAAACTGCACTATCATTTCGAGACAAAGACCCATCCTTGTTTCCATTCAAAACACTACCTGCAAATTCCCACTCCAGTCTGTCCTGGTAAACTGGGTCTTGAAGCACTTGGTCTGCTAATTTTGCCCACTGCTCGAAGTCGCCGGCACGGAGGTTTTTGCAAAGCCATTTCAGGTAGGTCGATGGGATAGCTCCAAGCATCTTCCCCTTGTACTTTCCGAAGTCTATTACTCGATCTCTCGCGGGAATTATGTGTGGTTTGGCTGTGGAAGTGTGTGGCTTCTTGGGGTTGAAAGAGCATATCAAATTGGGGAATCTATAGTAGTGAGTGAAAACCATGGAGCAGAGCATGAAAAATTAATCCTAGAGACGAGAAGAGAAAAGAGAAGAGGAGACAAAGTGAAACTACCAGACGAAACAAGATTTAATAATAATAATAACTTATTGACTAAATATGTATCTTATTTTAGTACCATCACTTTTTGTGGTTGGGACATGAAAGTAAATAATTTGAGGATAAAATACTATTTAGTTATTTAGATTTAATAAAATTAATATTTAAATTTTTATATTTTTTAATTTTTTATTTCATCACAACAATAAAGTATTTTATCTATTTAATCATTAAATATTATTAAAAAAATAAAAATATCCTTAATTTTTCATCAATTTTTACTTTTCATAATATTTCATTAAAATCTATCTTAAATTTTATTTATTTTTTTCACAATCAAATCCTTATTTCTTTTTATAATTTCACTAATCATAATATCATCATATAAATTTTATTTTTTTAATTTCAACAAACTAAAATTTTACATAATTAATTAATTTATTAATTAAGCACAAAAAAAAAATCATAAGATAGAGGAAAAATAAAAAAAAATATGAATATGAGTTTTTTTATAAAAAATTGAGAAGAAAATGAAAGAAAATGAAAGAAATTAGAAAGAAAATGAAGCAAAAAATATAAAGGTTAAAGACGAGGGTATTTTGAAAAAATAATTTATTTTAATTTAGTTTTTATATAATTTTTAATTTTTTTAACAGAAAATTTAAAAAAAATTGACGAAAATATTATGACAAAATTAAACGTAAGAAACTCAATAATTATTTTTTAAAAATATAAAAATATAAATATTAATTTTACTAAATCTCATAAATTAAATAATATTTTACTCATAATTTAAAGATATAATTTTCTAGTTAAGATGATAGAACTCTTTATTTCTCAAAATAAATAAATAAATTATAATCTGGAAAATTCAACCAGTGGCTAGTGCCCCTACATTTTATTTTATTTATCTTTTATTTTCTTTTTATTCCGGCTTAGATTGGAATCAATATATCATAATCAATTTAAGAATGATTATAATTTTTTTATACCAAAACATATCCTTTATGTTAAGATATATATTCACTTTAATAATAAATTTATATTCGATTTCATACAACTCTTAATATTAAAATAAAATTCTATTTTTTATTTTAGTTTCTTTATAAAAAAATAAATTTTTTATTCATAAAAAAATATATTTAAAAAAAATACAATCAAGATAAATATAAAATAAACTTTACCATTAAATTTCATTGACAAAATTATAATATTCAGCCCAGTAGTTAAAATGACACATCAATAAAAAATACGTTTCACTTAAAATTGACATCAAATCGATTGTTGCATATGATTTATTAAAAATAAAATAAAATTTCTTCTTTGTATAAAAGATACAAATAAATTTCTATAAAAAAAAAAAACAATTTAACTTTTATAAATAGAAGACGCATAAAAAAAATATAAACATAAATAAATAAAATCATATCTATCATCAAAATCTTATTTAAAACAATAATGAATAATTCAAAACAAAACAGATATTACATTATTTGTAGGTAATTATACTGTTTTCAAATAATTGATATTAAATAGGAAAATAAATGGTAAAATTAGAAGAGGAAAAATAACGTGTTTACTAGAAACGAAGACGATAATGAAGAAGGAGAAAACAAAAAGGATAGGAAAGAAAGAGGGGGAGAGGGACAGAGAAAGAACACAACAACTAAAGCAAGAGACTACATTATAATTTCCTTAGCATCGTCCTCAAAATTTTAGTTAATTTATACGTTTATAATATTATATTTTTATATTATAAATATTAGAAAGCACATTCAATTATTACTAAAAGTTGGAGAAAAATCCAATTGCTAACCTTAGGATTATTAGTTTTTTTATTTTTATTTTTTTGGGCTACATATTATTTTTTATTTTAAGCCATGATTACTTGGGTTACAACGTGAATGTGAAATCAAAATTATTGCCAACAGTCCAACAGGCAACCACTTCGTCAACGATGAGAGAGACAATCACGTTAATTGGGTGAATTGAATAAAGGCAATCCAATTTCTTCGCCAACCTATTGGATCGCCCTACCTTTTGCAGTAGAATTCTAAAATATAATCTGTTGAATCTTCCTTTGTTGTTTCATCCATCAAAATTGAAAAACATGACCCAGATTGTATTACCTGTGTTGTTGTTGGCACTGATGAACTTGGCAAGTCAGGGTAATGGAGAACCACTGGTGCCATGTTACTTCATTTTTGGGGCTTCATATTACGACAATGGCAATAATAACCATCTTTTGACCGCAGCCAAAGCCAACTATTTCCCCTATGGAATTGATTATCCTCAAGGACCGACAGGAAGATTTACCAATGGTCGCACTACTGCTGATTTTTTAGGTCCACATCCTATTTTTTTTTTTTTACTCTTTCTTTTAGTTTTTCTATGAACTGATATAGGAATTGCACGGGACTAAAGAAAATTGTTTGCAGCTGAATATCTTGGATTCGACCATCACATTCCATCCTTTGCAAATATTACTGGCCACGGGGATCCAAATAAACAGGACATACTAAAAGGCGTAAATTTTGCTTCTGGCTCATCTGGAATTCTCAAAGAAACTGGAAAGCATGTGGTATACATATACATTCTAATCATTGCTAATTTTGGTAGAACATTTTTTGTTTTTTAATTAATTGAAAGAATGATTAAAAATGTCACGACAGGGTGCTCGAATTGGCATGGATGGACAGTTACAAAATCACAAAACGTTAATCTCACGCATTGCTGAAATATTAGGAGACAAGAACTCGGTGGACAACCACCTTCACAAGTGTTTATATTCTGTTGCAATGGGTGATAACGACTATATCAATAATTACTTTAAGCCAAATTTATATTATTCAAGTTCTAAGTATACTCCTGAGCAATATGCCAATTTTCTTATTCAACATTACTCTCAACAATTAATGGTGAGTCCGTAATATTCGAATCTCCATTTCAAAAATGTACTAATGATTTTTAATTAAAAAAAATATACATGATTTGTTTTTTTTTTTTTTTAATTAATCAGACCATTCACAGAGATGGAGCCAGGAAGATAGTACTGTTTGGAATACCTCCGCTTGATTGTTCGCCTGAAGCTATTAAAGAAGAACCTGACGAAAGCGGCACCGGATGTGCAAAGAAAAGAACACATGCAATCAACCTTTTTAACACCGGTCTTAAAGAACTTGTTGATGATTTTAATAAAAATTTAACTGATGCAAAATTTGTGTTGGTGAACACTTATGGAATATCCAGATCTTCGTTATCCAGTATATAATAATTAAAAACTCTTCTCACTTTTATAAATAATTTATATATATATATAATGATTTAATCTCGTTTAAAAAATATATCAGGTTTCAAGGTGACAAACGCAGCGTGCTGTAAAGTAGAGACGAAAATCGGAATGCATTTTCCGATCTGCATTGCCGGTAGTTTTCCTTGTGGGAATAGGAGCGACCACATGTGGTGGGATCAACTTCATCAAACTGAGGCTGCCTATAAGATTTTTGCTGATAGATCATTCAAGAATCAATCTCCTACTGATACCTATCCAATTGACATCAGTAGCTTAGTTCAATTATAGGCCTTCAATTTCTCATTAAATAATCAATTAGATTCTTGTTCAACTTCGACATCAATTTGATTTTAGTTGGAATTTTAACAATAAGGATTTTGAAAACAATTTCAATATTATTGAAATAAAAATGCATTATTTTAATGAATTTATTTATTTTTATTGCAATTAATTTGTCATATATATAGATGGTGAAGTTCATTGAAAATGAAAGGAGCAGTTTTTATAGGAAATTTCCTTGATGCTTCCTAATCTATTTATTGATTGATATATAGCTGCTGCTACTAACTTTTATCTCAATTGAGTTCCATATCCCCACATTTTTGGCCTATTTACTTACTTTTTGGCATTATTCCCATACTTACTAAAATGACTGTATTTTTAGCGTTAATTTAACAGTTACCATCCAAAGAGCCAATGAAGAAATTATTTCTCCTTTTATCTTAATTAGCTTTCCAAACCAAGTTTAGCCTTGCCAAGGACTATTTATTATAATAAAGAAAATTATTTAGAGTACGTAAAAATATTTTTGAAAAATGAGCTCTGGAATTTTTTAGGTTCTATAAACGCTAACATAAAAAATCTCATATTTTATTTTATTAAAAATAATTACACGAATCCTAAAATAAAAGTGCATACAATAATTTGATACTATTTTATATTTTTCTCTAAACTATATACATAGCACATTCTTTTTCTATTCTCAGCAACAACCAATATATATTTTTACTATATATCTTATAAAAATAAATTAAATATATATAATATTAACAATTAAAAATATATATAATAAGTAATTGCATTGATTTTAAACTAATTCGAATTCAAATTATAAAAATTGCATTACTCTATTTACTAAAAGAAACGGGATGGAGAAAATTGCCATCCCTACTGCCCACCCAACAACAAATTTTAGATAATTTTTTTTAACAAGGCTACACAAAAATTTATAATTTTATGAAAATTTTATAGCAATTTATAAGCTATAGTTAAAAATAAATGAACAGATATTTAGAAAAAAAAGAACTTGCAACAAAATATATGTTTCACATTTTTTTATTTCAATAGCTTTGATTTTTTTTTTCTTAATTAGTTGATGTGATTTTACGTGAGAAATGAAAATTATTTCTATTATTTTTTTGAATAAAACGAAATGAGACAGATGCACATACTTTATACGGAGAAGTTATATTGCTTATATTTTTTTTTTTATATCCATATTTTATTGATTGAAACCAAAATTTCCCCTACATTTTTAATAATTACAATATACTCCTGCAATAGAAAAGTTTCATTTTTTACAGTAAATATATATTCTGCCTATTCTCTTGAAAATTCGAAATTTTATGTATAAATTTTTTTCAGAACTTTTAATTTTTTTCATAATTTTTAAATTTAATTGCAATTATATCCACATGATATTGAGATATTTTCTATTTCAATCAATAAAATATATATTTTAATATTGTTTTTATAATTTTGAAAATATATAATTGTACTTGAGAGTATATATATATATATATA
>CANXYC011245906.1:0-20800 GCA_948193065.1 Aleurites moluccanus | reverse complement strand
TGTACACTACATAACCATCATTACCTGAAGGAAGTGCTAGGACAGGAGCAGAAGTTAAACAAGCCTTGAGTTTCTCAAAACTATCTTGACATTCATCAGTCCATTCAAACTTGGCATTCTTCCATAGAAGTTTAGTCATTGGCGAGGCAATTATAGAAAAATCTTGAATAAATCGACGATAGTATCTTGCCAGTCCTAAAAAACTCTGAACTTCTGTCGGATTGGTTGGTGGCTCCCAATTCACTGCAGCTTCTATCTTCTTAGAATCAACAAAAACTCCTTCTACTGATATGACATGTCCCAAGAAAACCACATTGTCTAACCAGAATTCACACTTGCTGAGCTTGGCATATAACTGCTTATCTCTCAAAGTCTGCAATACTATTCTTAAATGTTCCTCATGCGCCTCTCTACTTCTCGAATATATCAAAATATCATCTATAAATACAATCACAAACATGTCTAAATAAGGATGAAATATTCTATTCATAAGGTCCATAAAAGCCGCTGGAGCATTAGTCAGGCCAAATGGCAGCACAAGAAATTCATAATGTCCAAATAGAGTCTGGAATGCAGACTTAGCTACATCTGACTCTTTAATCTTCAGCTGATGATACCCATATTGCAAATCAATCTTTGAAAATACATTTGCACCTTGAAGCTGGTCAAAAAGATCATCAATATGGGGCAAAAGATACTTATTCCAAACTGTAACTCTATTCAACTGCCCGTAGTCAATACACAATCGCATGGAACCATCTTTCTTCTTCACAAATAATACAGGAGCTCCCCAAAGTGATATGCTTGGTTTAATGAAACCCTTATCTAACAACTCTTGTAATTGTGCTTTTAATTCCTTAAGTTCTGCAAGAGCCATTCTTTATGGAGCTTGAGAAATAGGAGTCGTTCTTAGCTGAAGATCAATGGTGAACTCGATCTCTCTGTCTGCAGGTAAACCAGGAAGTTCTTCTGGAAACACATCAGGAAATTCACAAACTACAGGAATATTCTGCAATTTAGAGCCTTCTAACTGTGTATTTATAACATGAGCTAAATATGCCTGACAACCCTTCTGTAGTAACCTCTTGGCTTGTATAATGGAAATCACACTAGTTGGTAATAATCTTCGCTTACCATGAAAAGTGAATTTAGGAATTCCCGGCTGTTCAAACTCCACTATTTTTTTATAACAATCTACCTTTGCATAGTGAAAAGATAACCAATCCTTTCTCAAAATAACATCAAACTCTTGAAAAGGTAATGGAACCAAGTCTGCTAATAATTCCTGATCACTTACCTTAACAATTGAATCTTTGTACACATTTTTACATATCAAGGGTTCTCCTATTGGGAAACTTACCACTAACCCATCTTGTAAAAGACTCAATTTCTTATCCCCATGAATAGCAAATGCATGAGACACAAATGAATGCATAGAACCCGGATCAATAAGAACTTATGCATCTCTATTTAAAATAGATAACATACCAGTAATAACCTCTGGAGATGCCACTGCCTCCTGCTGACTCATCGCAAAAACTCTAGCTTGTCTGGGTGGTCTACCTGGCTGTACACCCAGTCTGGGCTGGCTAGATGATGAAACTGCACCAGTACTACCCATACTAGAACTAGCACCTCTACCTATGGTTCTACCCCAAAATGGCGCCCTATCTCCTCTTTGACTCATTGAAACTGAGGAACCCTATCCCAAAGTGAGTAAAGGACAATCTCTTCTCAAATGGCCTAACTCTCCACACTCTTAGCAACCAAGAGTATAAACTCTGCAATCTCCATCATGAAATCTACCACAAGTGGCACACTGAGGAAATGATCGTCTAATCCGTTCTCCAGTCCTGAATCCTTGAGTACTAGAAAAATTACTAGTCGATGGTCTTGTTGAACTCTGAACCATCTAAGGTCTACTACCCATCAATCTTGTTCCCAGCCGATATCCTCTGCTACTACTACTATAATCAGGTCTGGGAGGAAAAGAACTGCCTCCCCTTTTAACGGGTCTCTCATAGCTTCCCTGAAATGTCTGTCTCTTCCTACGTTGTTCAAACTCTACCTTTTCTCTATCTAACTTTTCTGTCTCTAATGCTCTGTCAACCATCTCACGAAAACCCAGAGAACGCCAATCTAATATACTCCTCTGAACAAAGAATTGCAAGCCATTATAAAACCTGCTACATTTATCTCTCTCCTCAATAATTATATGGGCCACAAACCTGTATAGCTCCTCAAACCGATCTACATATTGCGTAATAGTCATACTCCCCTATCTCAGGCTGAAGAATATATCCTCTTTCTCTCTCTTGTAACTGTCTGTAATGTACTCCCTTTGAAATTCAGTAAGAAACATCCCCCTTGTCAAATTATCACGTGTACGCATCAATCTGTCATACCATCTCTCAACTACTCCCTCTAGAAAAGCACGTACATGTTGCATCTTGTCTTCCTCTGTCAATCCTGCAATCTCATAAGCTTTTTCCAATTTCTTCAACCAGTCATATGCTTTCCCAGAGTCTAAGGATCCAGTAAATGTTTCTGCCCCCAGTTTCTTACAATTAGGTACAATCTCCCAAGGTCGTTGCTATTGCACCCTATTCAACATACCTACTGCAACAGCTTGAGCAATAGTAGCCGCTAACTCAGGATCAACAATAGGTAGCTGAACAACTGGTGGTGGAATTGGAGGAATTGGATGGGGATGGGGTTGGGGTGGATATGCATGTAATGCACTAGCCTCATCCTCATAAGCTACTAGTATCTCTCACTCAAGAATATGCTCATGATGTTGGGGTAAATGAATATTTCTAGGAGGTCAACCAACATCCTTCATACTGGCTACCCGACGAACTCTACCACGACCTCTACCTCTATTACCTTGTACTCGTGGCGGCATTATCCTATAAGACGAAAATATAACAGGATTAAGAACTAAACAGATTATTATATCCTACTATAAAAAGAGAGAAAAAGAAGTCTACAGAATCTGTAACCTATGCTCTGATACCAAAAATTATCACTCCCCTTACTCTACTGTCCTGATAGGTAGTGTGACAATAAAGAAAGTTTCCTGTAGCTGTACAATTACTAGAAAACTGACAATAATATCTGAAGTATCTAAAACGATTGTAATATATTTATAACTGTATAATACTATTACACAAAAGGATAAATCTAGGATTATACAAACTATAGTTGTCCAAAATAATATATATAACCTAGCTAGCTAATCAAAAACAAAAAGAGAGATTGTTGGCTCGACCTCTGTTATATGCTGAATAACTGAGAGGACACAGCTAACTCTGCTGGATATCTACTGAAAATGATATGAAAAGTATTAATATAAGAGAGGTGAGCAAACCACAATGCTCAGTGAGTGATAAATATATAATAAAGGGGAACATGATACTATTTTCTACATATAATTTACACAAAATATCTAGAAAATATCATCATTCTGAAAATGAATTGCACAGAATATGATCTAGCACAAGAAATAAATCATAAAATAATTCTCTATAAAACATACACTCAACACATATAAACAATCTGTAGATAGATAAACTGGCATCTTGGGCGCATGATGACATTTGGCAGCACCAAGAGCAAACTGGTCATACATATGTGCAGAGTTACCCCCAAAGGGCGACCACCTGATATACGTCCAAAAGACTATATGTATATCAAGCGTTGTCCCAAAGAAAGTATCTGATATATGAGAGTTATCCTTATCAAGATAATCTTAATCTGTCAATTACTCTGAAATACTCGTCATCTAGGTATATCTATTAGACATATACATATACGAGTTTATTTAAAAAAAATATTTGTACTCAACTGTGCAATCAAATCCTTTTTTATAAATCAAACACCAAATATACCAATATATGTTCCCAACTTTAATATATAAAATATTGCATTTCTAAAATTTCAATTCAAATCAATTTTCATTCGGAAATCCATTTCTCAAAACATATAGCATATATTAGTAAAATCAATATTATAAATTCACTACTCACCTGGCAAAATAATAGAAAACCTATCAGACTGGAGCACCTCGTTGCTCTAAACTAGTCACTAGAAACTTCTATAATAAATAAAAACTAATATTAGAATATGAAAATAAATTCTAAAATGTCATGATGCATGAATTATGTTGACTCTAAAAAATTTAGCCTAATTTCTCGCGAAAATTCGACAGAATTTCCTCTTAAAAACTGTCAGCCCCAAAAATTAACTTGTTCAAATAATCACAATAATAGTCTATAATGCAATATTAAATACCAATTATAACCCATAATGCTATTTTATATCTAACTAAAATAAAATATACGAAATATGGTCAAGGTTTCAATTGATAATAATTAATATTTCGGTATCCAAACAAAAATCTAAAAGTGTTTATGGATTCTTATACTGCAGGGAATATTTTGATATAAATATTACTAATTAAAACTAACTAATTGAGAAAATCTTAAATTTAGCCTAAATATTAAACTTCAAAATTAATTGGCCAAAACTAAAATTTAACCCAATTAAATATCAAATTCATGCTCTAAACATCAAAAACTATTAGTTACCTGAGTTAAACGATCGAAAAATCAAAACTTGACATTCAGTCGAGGAACAGAGAAAGGAAATCAAAAAAATATTTTATGGTAAGGAAAGTTTATATATATATATATATATATATATATATATATATATATATATATATATATATATATAAACAGCGGCAAACAGTGAAAAATAATTTTTTTTGGCAGTTTAGCAATTCAAACGGTGGCAAGCTGTCACAAAAACACTTATTTAATTTTAAAAAAAACATAAATTGTATTATTATTAATATTAACTTAAGTATAACTAAAATTATATAGATTAAAATACATAGAGGATCAATAAACATTTTGCATATATTTGTCCATATAAAAACCTTAATAATCATGATCTAAATTACAATGCAAATCATTTAATCATATTTAAAATACCATCAGATCTTAGATTAATCTACAAAACTGTAAAAATCCGTTTAAAGAGTTTGGAATTGGAATTGGAAATTCCAATTCTAGTGTTTAGCAACCATCTAGAATTAGAATTGTAATTCTACCTATAATTTCATAGAATTGTAATATAACTAAAAAAATAATTCCACAATTTTATTCTCAACCCATAAGAATTATAATTTCATAATTATCAATATCATCATCTCTCCCACTGCCACCGCCACCCCCAGCATTATCGTCGGCGATCTACCATCATTGTCAGCACCGTCACCGTCGGCGATTGAGACTCGGCAGACCGCATTGCCAGCGATGATGGCTCTCCAGATCATGGCCACCGGTGATCCACCACTACCCCTAGTGCTACCGCTGGCGATCCACCACCACTCCTAACTTCATCGAAACTTCCATCATCACTAATTTTTTTGTTTAATTTTAATTTCAATTCCATTTTTTTTGAAACAAATATTAGAATTACAATTCTAATTCTAGAGAATTAAAATTGAAATTGAAATTCTCAATTTCAATTCCAATTCATTGCCCTAAACAAACTCCTAATTGAATTACTTTCAGATCAGAGAAAAAAAATTAAACCTCCACCTTTTTTTCCATAACAAATACACTAAAAGAACTAAGAAAAGATTGAGTTCTCATCAAACATACGAGGCAATGACAGGAGCAGTCTCAATAACGGCAGATGATGCAGCGCCGTTTAGAAAAGAGAGGAATCCAACATTGACAAGCTCTTAGTCATCTAGGAACAAATCCTCAGGTACTCTAAACGCATTGTATACACACACAATAGCCAATCTAACCATCAAAGTAGAGATCAAAAACGAGCCAACACTAGTAAAAAATACAACAACAATAGTCAACACAATCAAAACACCTAGGGTTTCACGATATGAGAAAGGTTACTCTAGAATAACAAAAAACTGATCAGACGGTCAAAATAGGTAAAGAAGATCCATGCACCGAAGAGGCCAAGGAGAATGAGGAGAGAGAACGGGTGAGACAAGAAAGAGAAAGCAAGAAAAATGGTGATAAAGGTAATATAATTGACTTTGAAGTAAGACAAGTTTTTACGAATTAGAGCAGTGGCTTCAAAGAGAGAATCAAGTTGGGCCATAGAGTTTTGATCAACAAGTACAATCAAGGTTAGCGCTGGGAGAAGCATGGCCATTTGAGGAGGAGAAACAGGAGAGGAAGGCACTGGAGACGGCTGTGGCATTAGAGGTTAGGATTGTGATTGAAACTGAGAATCATGATTATAGAGGTTTTGATATGGGCAAGTATATGCAAGATATATATTAATCCTATATGAGTTTTAATCCATATAGCTTTAGTTATGCTTGAGTTAATATTAATAATAACACAATTTGTGATTTTTTTTTTAGAATTAAAGGGTGTATTATTATATTTTGAAAATGGTTTAAACAAAAATATAAATTCTTAAGAAAAATAGAAAGTTTAGCTGTCAAAATAGAAAAATAGTGAAAGTTTAGTGATCAAAATAAAAAAAAAGGTGAAAGTTCAGTGAGTAGTGGTGTTATTTACCCTATTACATATGGCGCTGACATGGACATGATGTGTCCATCCAATTCAGTGTACTATACTGACATAACTATCACGTGCTCCGATTTGATAAAAAATCTGATAGGATATCATTAGATGAACCAATTTTCAAAATATAGTGATAAGTCAGCAACTTTTTTTTGGTTAGTGATCACAATAGAAAAATGATAAAAGTTTAGTATCACTGTTGCTAATTACCCTCTCCAATATTCAGGGACTAATTTTGACTATTCATATATATAAGCTTTCAATTTTTGATGTCCTTTTAATCTAATCAATTTATTTAAGGACTAATTTTGACTATTCATATATATGCACTTTTAATCTTTGATGTCCTTGTAATCTAACCAATTTTGATTTGCAAATCATAACTCATGGCCTTAGAAATTCCATCATTTTTATTCATGTTTAAAATCTTTTAGATTCCTAAAAAACTATGTAGAAATAGAAATTTTAATTTTTATAAATGGTCAAATATTAAAATGGGATTCGTAAATATTATTTAATGGTTAAAAATTAAATTAATTTCACTGAATAAGTTTTAAAAGAAAATTTTCTAAGTGGTCAATTAAATTCTGCCACACATACTAAGTGTAATTAATATACTTTCTCTTACATCCTGTATAAATAGAGGGTTCCAAAACTCATTTGATAATAAGAAAAGATAAGTCTAAAAGTTTTGAAGATGTAACAAGCTAAAACTTCAAGATCAAAAGAACTTCTACATCCAAATGAAGAGAATACCACTTCTTCTACAAATCAAGTCACCAGACAAGCTGGTGGAATCTGCCATACTAATCTGGCGGCATAAAATAGGCACGACTATGGATCCGATAGATTTTGGCTTTTTTTTATTGGCTTATAAATACCCACCCTTTTGGCATTTGACATGCCCCCTAGTCACTTCAAAGCTCTCTCACTTTACTCGGTGTTTGGTGGATTTCTGCTTGTATGGAATCCTTTTGTAGTTACAGTCTATTTTTGTGGGTCAAAAGCTTGGGCAAAGTTAAGAAGATAAATTTGGGTTGTTATGGCGTCAATTCTGTTTTGATATTAAAATATGTGAAAGTGGATTGGGAATTCTTGGGGGCCTATTTAAGGTTCTGGGACCCAATTGTCCATGTGTTCCACTTTGAAATATGCATGGATGAGCTATGCCCCACTTTTGAAGAGTTCAGTGCAATTCTTAGCAGCTGGCCGGACGCTACTTTGGCAAGGCAAGAATATAGGGTACACTATTTTTAGTCTTTTCATAGGCTTTTATGGGTGAGTCATGATTTATCCAGCTCCGTGGTAATGGATGGTCATTCAATCTAGCCATAGTCATTGATGAGTTTATGGACCTGGACAACCTCGAGGATAAGGTTAGACAATAGTTGAGGTTGACTGCATTAGTGTTATGTTTGTTATGTTTGATATTTGGGTATCTATTTTCCAGTTCTCAGGGATGGGGCAATATTGAGATGGTAAAGTTGGTCACCCATATGGGGCAAGGTTCTTCTATTATTGGGATTGTTCTAGCTGAGACACTACATTGCTTGGATAGCGGGTGTAGAGTAGATGGACCATAGTCTGTCAATCCGGTGATTCTCCAAGTGAGAAAATGACTCTTTTTTTTTTATCTTTTCTATTTAGTTTGCCTTGTCTGACTAGTCTGGATAGCTTGACTGGTCCAATTGGTTTGCTTTACGGGTATGATTGATTTGTTTAGAATGATTTGGATTGATTGGCTAGTTTGTTTTGCTTGGTTTGATTGATCTATTTAGTCTGGTTGGTTGGTTGCAACTTTCTTTCAAGTTTGGCTTAAGGATCATCTCCAGGTGGTTAGTCCTCCAGCCAGAATGTCATATTCATCGGATTGTTATACTTTTAGTGTTCTAACATGCTCATTTTGATGGGAACAAATAACTAATTAAACTTCTACTAGTGTTTTTTATTTATTTATATGCAAGATTAAAATTTCATATTGCAGGATGCTGATATGTAGCACACGCTACACTTTTAAGTAGTTCCCGCTACTTAAGTTTAAAAAGACAAAGATCTAAGAAAAAGATAAGTAGCCCCATTACCTTATAAGTAGCGCCCGCTACTCAGCAGTAGCAATCGCTACAAAGGGATTCAAGAGACACAGTAGCTGAATGATTTCAGTAGTGCCCATTACTAGTTCTGTAGCCCTCCACTACTTAACTAAGTAGCGCCCGCGACCTATATAAGTTCCTGCCGCTACATATGCTAAAGTTTGAGTAGCAGCCGCTACAAACATGTCACAACTGCAAATTTCAATCCAGAATGTCCAGAAGCTTAGGGGTCAGAGTGAGCCAAAAGAGTCGCGCCTGCTACAGGGAGTAGTGCTCGCTACTCAGAAAGCTCAGGAGACACAGATGCGTCTTAGAGAATTTGGAGGAAGAGTCGCGTCGGCTACTCATTATGTAGCCGCCGCTACAGTTTGAAATCTGGCATAAAAATAGTCATTGGAACAACTCTGATTAGTATTAAATACACATTTAATGCACTCAAATGACACTTTTAAACTGAAGACTATAAATATGTGATGGTATGAAGTTAAGAAGTACACAACAACTATTCATAGTGCATTAATTCATACCTTTGAGCATTCAAGTGTTTTTAAGCTTAATATTTGAGTTTTCTATTATAAAAAGAATTAATTGCTAAACTTCAAGGTTGTTAAAAGGTAATTAATTTCTGAGAGTTAGGTAAAAGTAATTGGATAAATTATTTCTCATCTCTTGTAATTCTTTAGGGTTGTGTGTGAGCTTATTTGTAAAACACAATGTAAGGTTTAGTGTGAGCCAAAACACTTTGAGGTTTGATCTTGAACATGTAAAAAGGATCAAAGTTAATGAAATACTCAAGTGTGATCTTGAGGAGTGGACGTAGGCTTGTTTTGGCCGAACCACTATAAATTAATTGTGTGAATTTCCTTTTCTTCTTCTCCTAATTATTTTTTAAGTTGTTATTAATTTTTAAAGACAACCAATTCACCCCTTGGTTGCCAAGAGACTTTCAGGCGAATTATCATACATAGAAGATCCTAGTGCATTTTGATTTTGAGTCTAAATGGATTGGTTGGCTGCTCGAGCTAGGTCCAGAGGATATCTTATGGTTCTATTTTTGGTATGGGATATGTTCCTTCGTGATAGTGAGTTATGGTTACAATATGGTTTATCTGTTTAATCTCTATATGAAGGAACAAATCAAGTCAATGGTAAGAAGATTCAAATTCTTACTCATGAATATGAGCTCTTCCAAATGCTACCCAATGAGAAGGTTTCTGAAATGTACAATCGTCTAATAGTGATTCTCAATCAAATGAGGAAGGTTGGAAAGAACTACTCTAAAAAAATACATCAATTGTAAGATCTTGAGAGTTCTACCCAAAAAAGATTGGAAAGCAAGAGTAGTTTCAATTGAGAAAGCCAATGACTTGAGCATTCTCCCAACCGACAACTTGTTGGAAAAACTTCTCACATATGAAATTACTTTATCTCTAGACAAAATTGAAGAGAAAAATAAAGGGATAGCTCCTATTGCTTCCAAGGAGGCTTTTTCAATTATTAGTGATGAAGGGGGAGATTATGAAGACGTGGTCTTGCTCACCAAAAGAATACAAAAAATAAATTTTATTTTTAAGAAAAACAAGAACAATAAGCCATTTGAAACATATGAGAAATATGAGAAGTCCAAGTGTGATCAAGTGAAATACTTTGAATGTGATAAATTTGGTCACATAAAAGCGGATTGTCCAAGATTGAAGAATAATAAAAGTGACGTAGCGTAAGTTTTCTAATAGTCTGTTGATTCTAAATGAATACCAGACTAATAGGCATCAAAATTCATTTATTCAAAAGAATACTGAAAATTAGAAGAAATAACTTTCACATAGAAATGTTATTTTAATTCACATCAAAAGATCCTCAACCTAAGGCTTATATGATTATTTATAGAGAATAATCTCCAGCAACCCTAATTGTTTAATATGGTAACTTATTCCGAAAAGGAAATAAATCAACAGATTTACATAAATGAGAAATTAAAATATTACAAAGATAATGCCTTAAAAGGCGCCCTAAAATAGATTTCTTATTAAAAGAAAATAAGAAAATAAAAGTTATCAAAAATGAATAAAAAAACCTAAATTACCAAGAAATTTGGCCAAAATATGCCGTCAGTTATCGCTAAAGGCAATAAGTTGAATTTGTTGCCTCATTTTCCATTAGATTAGACCCATATCAAGCCCAAAACTAAACACCTCCAATTGTCCACTTCTTTGACTTTGACCTTATTACATTGTCAAACTGATCTATAAACTTTAGGGCTTGAATGTCTACATCAAAAAGCTTCAAGAAGAAGGCATTGGCGGCCACTTGGGATGATTCAAGTGACTTCGATAAAGAGAAGGAAGCTAACAAAGATGAAGTAGCCAATCTTTGCTTCATGGCAATTGAAAAGGTTACATCTTCAAGTGAGGTGAGTAATTCTGATTTTAACTCTAATAATGATGCCATAAAAATTATGGATACATTGCTTTCAAAATATCATGAGATGCAAAATAAATATGATAAATTAAAAAAAAAAATATCAATTGAAGTCTTAGATGCTTGTGATGCTTACAAAAATGAAATAAATGAATTAAGTGCATCAAATGATGAATTAAAAAAGGCCATTAACCTTAGGGACCAATAATGCAATAAGCTAAAAAATGAAAATTTCTTATTGAAAAACAAGTTAGACTTTCATAATGATTGCATGTCCAAATTTTTCAATGGTAAAGAAAAATTTGATAAAATACTTGAGTCCCAAAAGTGTCCTACAATTAAGTATGGACTTGGCTATAATGGAGGGGATGCCCTATCAACATCTAAGACTACATTTATAAAGGCATCAAGCACTCATACTCACATTGATTATATATCTCAACCTAAAAATGCTAGGCCTAAAGCAAATGTGCATAGGCATGTCATGCATGACTCTCATTTTAAAAGACCAAAGAATGTATATTCTATACCAAAATCAAAATACTTAGACGTATTGGCATGGATCACATTGACAATCTTAAGTCTAATGAGCTTGTAATTGGTCTCTCCAAGGTCAAGTTTCCCAAAGATAAAATGTCTAATGCATGTCAAATGGACAAGCAAGTCAAAAGTTCTTTTAAAACCAAAAAATGTTGTTTCTTCTACTAGACCTCTAGAGTTTTTGCATATGAATTTGTTCCTCTAGAACATCAAGTCTTAGAGGTAAACAATATACATTTATCATTGTTAATGATTACTCTAAATTTACTTGGATATTATTTCTTACTCATAAGGATGAAAGTTTTAAGGAGTTTAAATCTTTTGCTAAAAGAATCCAAAGTAAAAAAGGTTTTTATATAACATCTTTAAGAAGTGATCATGGAAGAGAATTTGTTAATCATGATTTTAAAACCTTTTGTAATGAAATAAGAATTTTTAATAACTTTTTACTCATAGAACTCCCCAACAAAATGAAGTTGTCAAAAGGAAAAATAGAATACTTATTGATATGGCTAGAACTATGCTCAATGAGTACTCACTTTTTAAGTACTTTTGGGCCGAAGCCGTCAAAAGTGCTTGTTACATTTCAAATAGACTTTTCATAATAGCAATATTAAATAAAATTCCTTATGGGCAATGGAATGGAAGAAAACTAAGAATTTCATATCTAAGAGTTTTTAGATGCAAATGCTTTATATTAAACACCAAGGACAATCTTGAAAATTTTGACTTCAAAATAGATGTAGGTGTCTTTTTGGGTTATTCAACTTCTAACAAAGCTTATAGAGTTTTTAATAAAAGAAATTTTGTTGTTGAAGAATCCGTGCATGTTACATTTAGTGAATCCAGTCCTTTTAATGTATATAGATTTGAGCTTGATGAAAATAATGATATATTTGATCATGTGCATAATTCATCCATTATCTTAAAGCCTCTTGTTGATTCATCTATAAAAAATCATAATGACCTAGAAGAGCCTTTTAAAGCCATAGACAAACCACCAATTGATGTTGAGCTTCAAAAGGATTGAAAATTCAAAAAAGATCAACTAATGACCTTATAATTGGTGAACCCTTAAAAGGTGTGGCCACAAAATCCTCTTTTAAAGAAATAGTGAATAACCTAACCTTCATATATAAGATTGAACCTAGAAATATTAATGAGGCATTAGAGGATAAAAGTTGGGTTGAGGCCATGCAAGAGGAATTGAATTAATTTGAAAAGAATAAGGTTTGGACCTTGGTTCCTATACCACAAAACCATCCTATTATAAGTACCAAATAGGTGTATAGAAACAAATTAGATGAGGTTGGTGTGATCACTAGGAACAAGGCTAGATTGGTGGCATAAGGGTATAATCAAGAGAAAGGAATAGATTATAATGAGACTTTTGCACCAGTGGCTAGACTTGAGGTAATTAGGATGCTACTTGCATTTGCATGTCACATGAATTTTAAGTTGTATCAAATGGATGTTAAAAGTATTTTTTCAAATGATTTTATTGAAGAGGAAGTTTATGTTGAATAACCTCCCGGTTTTGAATAATTTGATTTTCTAATCATGTTTTTAAACTTCAAAAAGCTTTTTATGGTCTTTAACAAGCTCTTAGAGCTTGGTATGATAGAATTATCACCTTTTTTTTTTTTTTATTAACAATGGATTTTCAAAAGGTAAAGTGGATACAATACTTTTCATTAAAAAGTACATGTATAACATGTTGATTGTGCAAATTTATGTTGATGATATAATATTTGGTACTACTAATGAGGTTTTATGCAAGAAATTCTCTTCATGCATGTAAAGTGAATTTCAGATGAGCATGATGGGAGAATTGAAGTACTTCCTTAGATTACAAATCAAGCTATGTGAGGAAGACATCTTCATTAACCAATCAAAGTACACAAAGAAACTTCTCAAGAGATTTGGAATGGATGGAGCAAAGGCAAATAGAACTCCAATTAGCTCCACCATCAAGCTTGACAATGATGATCTTGGCAAGCCTATTGAAAAGAAGAAGTATAAAGGTATGATTGATAACTTGCTTTATTTAACCGCTAATATGCCGGATATTATGTTTGTCGTATGTTTATGTGCTTGTTTTCAATCTTTTTCTAAAGAATCTCATTTGCATACAGTCAAAAGAATTTTGAAATATTTGATTGGCACATAACATCTAAGACTTTGGTATCCAAAGAACATGCATTTTACTTTAATTGGCTATTCCGATGTGAATTTTGTCGGTAGTTGCATGGATAGGAAAAGTACCTCCGGTACTTGTCAATTCCTAGGAAGTTGTCTTGTATTTAGCAAGAAGCAAAATTCAGTGGCTTTATCCACCGCGAAAGCCGAATATATGGCAGCCACTTGTTGTTGTGCACAAGTATTGTCAATAAAATAACAAATTCAGGATTTAGGTGTGCATTTAGACAAGATTCTCATTAAGTGTGATAACACTAGTACTATCAATTTATCAAAGAATCATGTTTAACATTCTATAAGTAAACACATTGATATTATACATCATTTTCTTAGAGATAATGCATTGTGTAATAATGTTACTCTTGAATTTGTTGCTTCTAATGATCAACTTGCAGATATTTTTACAAAAACCTTGAATGAAGAGCGTTTAAATTTTATTAAACGTGAATTGGGGATATTGGATAGTAGTGAAGTTGAAAAATTATATTGATTGATATTTGATTAATTTGATTGATTGAGATAAACTTTTGTGTTTTTTTTTTATTATTTGTAGCGCCAATTACAGATGGTTGTAGAGCCCACTACTCTTGGCTTTAGTGTACCTTTTTATATTTACTAGAGTAATGACCGCTACCCAAGTTGTAGCGCCTGTGAATTTGGGTAAATTTCTTGTTTTTTCTCTTCCTAGAATCACGGCTGTTACAAATATGGTAATGGCTGCTACGCTATTACCATACCTTACGTGTCTCTTAGTAGCAGCCGCTACCTATCTTGTAGTAGCCACTACTTAATTAAGTAGTAGCTGCTACTAAAAAGTAACGGCTGCTACTGAGACTTTTTAAATTTATTTTATTGCAGTTCTCAGTATTCTCCACTTAACCTAACTCTCTTTCTTCTCACTTTTCTTTTAATTTCTCTGAGCGAAACTATTTTTTGAGACTTCCCTTCACCAAAATTCAACACTTTCACTATCCAAAATGCCTCCTAAATGCACTAAAACCATTGCACATGAAAAAACCCTTTTTTGCCAAAAAACCTAGATTAGTGAAATCTTCATCTTCTAAAGAATCTAGTTCCAGTTATTCAGAGATGAAATCATTTTCTCCTGCTCCTCCTCCATCTCGTGCTCAAAAGGGCAAAGAAAAGGTTGGTGCATCCTCTTAACCACATCCACAGACTCAAATAGCTCCAACTCAACCTGCATCTCAGCCTTTTGACCATGATCGCCTTCTTCACTCTCCTACCGAAGAATAGAAGAAAAGGTTTGCTATCCTTAACACCAATCGCAACATATTACCCTATAGGAATATAAATTGTGGTGCTTTAAGTAGACTAGGTCTTGCTGATTTGGTCAAGGAAAAATTAGCTATTGTAAATTGGACAGTTATGTCTAACATAACCTATGCCTACTATCCTTTGCTTGTCTAAGAGTTTTTCTCAACTTTTAAGGTGAACACTACTTCGGGTTCATCTTATGGTATGACCTTTAAGATATTAGGGCAGCCTTACACTTTCGATAAATTAAAACAAGATGAAATTTTTGGCTTTTCTGATTAAGGACTTGATAACTATCCTGCTTCTTTTGATGAATATGCATTTTGGAGGGTGATTATGGGTTTGGACACACCTTTTAACCCTAGAACATCCAAGGTTACCAACATTCGTAATCCCGTATTAAAAATTTTGCATCGCATTATAGCCTATATTATAAATGCGAGAGGGACTAGTTACAGCGTAATGTTGAAATCAAAACTTTTTTATTTATGATGTATTGAAAAAGGATATAAGCTATCTTTCGATAGATGGCTTGCAGATCACTTCGATTCATTGTCATAATGGAAGACCGACGATATTGTCCTTAGTCATTTGGTGAGTAAGATAATAGTGGAGTTGACTGGGAGCAACCCAAACCTCAGGATTTGTTTTGATCCTGAAACCACTTCAACTAACCCTTGCATCATCTTCATGATGAATACAAGTTACTAAGTATTCAAACCCTAGCCAAAATATCCATTGTGATAAAAAATCGGGATGAGGAATATGTCCTTAGGGATGATGTTGCAGTTGATCAAAAGGATCATGAATTTGCTCAAGTCCCTCCTCCTTATGCTCCCTCTTCTGTTCTTGCATCATAAGCCACTCCAGCAACTTCAGCCTCTTCAATACCTCCTCAAATGGACTTGTCTCAGTTGGCTTCACTTATCACAGGCCACTTTGATAGGCTTGAGCGTGAGGTGTATGCTCGGATTCAGAGACTTGATGATCGTGTCATCGAGATTGCCTTCGTACAGACTTCTATCAAAGGAGCAATTCATTGCCTTCATCGCCAGCATCGAGAATTGATTGCCAAACTTTACGAGACTGAAGTTCCTCCCTCTACAGCTTCAGAATCTAGCGATGCAGTCTCGAGTCTGGTTGACGACCCCCCCCAACAGCTAAGGATCAGCCTTTCTCTAATATTTTTGTTGATATAGCTGCTATTGAAGCTGAGGCAGTTGCTGAGCTTGGAGTCCCTCTAGATGATCCTGCTGATTCTTAGATTTAGGAGTTTTTTATTTATTTATTTCATCTATTTTGTATTTTGTTGGCCTAAATGATCAAATTTTGGATATTTTGATTAATTTATATTTCTATACTTATTTTGAATCATTACATCTTCTATTTGCATAAATTATTAATGTTTAAGTAGTTTATGCTTGAATATCATTTGTGCATCAACTGTCATATTTGATGAATTTGCAATTCCTTTTACTGATATTTGTCTTGTTAATGGTCATTTTGATAAATATGCAGTAAATTCATATTATTTTAGATAAATTATGCATAGTTTATCCTTACCAAATCATCATAGCCAAAACATGCAAAAGCTAAGTTGTTGACAGCAAAACATCTTTTTTTTTTACAGTAAAAAAACCCCGTTGACCATCACTTTTTTTATTGCCTACAAACAAAGGGGGAGTATGTGAGGCCTCACCTGAGCTCCTCGTCCGATCCGCTTGGAATCGGAATGCTCATTATGGGTGATTTCTCATGATTGCAACTACATTCGCGCCTTTATTGTAAATTGATTTTTATTTTGAAAATGAACCGGGGAATCACCACCTTAAGTTATTTTTATTGGGAAAATTTTAAGATAAAATCCATTTTTGACTCCAATCTTTATCCCACGGAAAAATGCATAAGACCTTCAAAACCAAAGAAGATTCAGGGCTAGGTTTTCGGTTAATACTTGGCTCTTATCCTTAACTTTGATTTAAATAATTTTTTATGTGTAATTTAAGAATGACATTTATACATGAATGAGTAAGAAAAGTAATAAAAGAATTAAAGAAATTAAATAAATCATAAAGCAATAAGTATTAATTATTACAATTAAAACCCCTAAAATAGAGGATATCAACTCTAGCCCTTATGGGTTTTAGGTTGATCACACATTCCTCAAATATGTTAAAGCGGAAAAGGGAAAATAGTTTTTATAGCTTTTAGATTTGATACTTTTGAAATAAGCAGGCCTACGTATCCCTTTGATAAGAATCAAAATCCATATAGTTTGCCCTTCCTGTGAAGTCATTGGTCTGATTTTAAACCCAATTTATCATATTTTGTTTATTTGGTGCTTTAGCGAGTTGAAAAGAACAAGTTTGGGGATTATGCCTTTAGTCTTGGTCTTGGAGGAGGCTGCGGTTTGAGGGCCTTTCTGGAATGGAGTTCCACCTTGAGAAGCGATAAAGAAGGTTAGATTGCCTTCTTAGAGCAGGATTCCTCTTTGTAGAGGGAAGAATTTAGCAAATTTTAAAGCCAAGTTAAATTAATTGATCATTAAATGTTTGGACAAACCACGAGCCTCAATTTTATCCTTCTTTAGCTCAAAGAGAACTAAATAAATAAGAAAGCAGGTATAGGAAGGAGAAAAGAGTGAAATCAAGTAGTGATAATTTGAACTAAGTGATTTCAATATACTCTGGAAGGTGGAGTGTAATACCCTAGATTATTGCTATAGTTTCTCAGTGAATACACTAGTTATTGAACTGAAAACACCGATACTACTAAGGAATTTTTGAAAATTTATACAGTATCTAAATTAAGTTAATTTTTCACATATATTTAAATAATGGAAGATTAAGAATAATAATAGTTAATTATATGAAGAAAGTATGGAAAAGTATTACAGATGTTGGAAAATCAATATAATGGCAAAACCGTAAATAAGTGAAACTTTAGGGACATTTTAGAAAACTCACTGTCCACGTCCCAGAATGACTCTGAAACCTATATAATGATAAACTAAAGATAAAAATAAGTTATTTTAGTTCCCACTTTGAAATTTGATTCTCAACAGAATTGACAGAATTAATTACAGAAAGATGTGGGGTCAAAGTCTAGTTAATAGAAAGTTTAAGGACTAAAGTGTAATTTGTCAATTCTTCCAAGTATAAAAGCCACACTTAAAATCATTTTTCTCATCCTTTCCTTTCTTCTTCCTTGGCCGAAACTCCTTTGCTCTCCTTCCATCAATTTCAAGCTTGTTTCTTAAAGAAAACTTGAAGAAAACCTAAAATCTACCTTAAATCTTCCATTTCCCATCCATTTCTTACCTTCAAACACAAAGGAAATCAAGAATAAACACCAAGAAGGATTTGGCTCCAACATCAACAAGAGGTAACAAGTTTATTTCTTTGATTAAATATATTAATTAGATGTGTTATACATTGAATTAAATGGGTTTAATGCTTAATTGCATCAATTGATGCATTTGATAGAAAATTCCCAAATTCAAAACCCTAATTAAAGTTGTTGGATTCCAAACCCTAAATTGATACTTTTTAATGTCTAATTAGCTTAGATCATATTAATTGGATGCTAATGGAAGCTTATTTGGTAAAGAAAATAAAGAATTAGAAGATTGTGATTTTTGACTACTTTGAAGCAATTGGTGGAAAATTAATTTTCCTAACCAATTTGAAGTGTGAGGTGAGTTTAATATATATCATTTAACATGTCCAAAGCATTTAAATGAGTTATAGAAAACTCTCCCATTTCTTTATATTTGGCCGAATGGGATGTCACTATTCATCCCTTTGATTTTGCTTTGTTTTTCTTCTTGTTTCAAATGCCATTTTGATTCTTTGATTGATGTTAATTATTGGATTCCAAATGCTTATTATGTAGCCTTGATTGTGAGGTTATTGTTGATTATTGGGGCAAAGTCAATGTTGCACCAAAACCTAACCTAATGGCTTGTCCAATGTTGCACACCAAGTGTTTGATGAAATGCCTAGTTCATTTTTCATAGGCCATCACTCGTTTCATCCGTAGGCCTACCATTGCCATTGTCGCCAGTGATATTGGCTAGCCAATTGTGCCAACCATTTGACTTTTGATAACCATGTTGTATACCTATCCTTCATTGATTGATATACCTAATGTTAATCCATTTGCTTCTTCCATTGATCAGAAGATATTGAATTACAGTGTTACTTGATTAATTAATAAGTCATTGTTTATTGATAAACTATTTGCTACTTATTAATATCTATTGATTTGTTCCATTCTTTCTATTAATTTACATATTGATTTGGTAGAGCTTCCTTACCTACGGAGTAGCGGGTAAATACAGTTGGCAATGTGCACATTGATTTACATAGAACCCTAGCTGGGAAGGGTTAACTGTCCTAGCCATAGGGCTTGATCAACCTTATGTTCATGATATGAGATTGATATGAGTATATACGTGTTCATGGCCCATTATCTATCTTATTTACATGATATAAGTATTGATGATCTATTTATTCATTCCAACCATTGACTCTATATCTTTTTCTTTATTCTGTAATCCGGTGTGTAACACTACCATCTATTGATTATTTACTTAATTATTTTACTGTTTACCTAATCTTTTACCTATAATGATGCATATTAGATTCACTGAGTATTTATACTCTTTCCATTAGTTGTTTACCATTTTTCAAGTGTAGATTAGGAGGCAGAATATAAACTTTTGTTTCTTTGTGGATTTTTGAAGAATATATTTGACAGTATAATTATTTTAAATACTGTATTATGTATATGTATTAGTTTCTTAGTGGGTTGTGTATAACTGGTATAGTTAAACTGTATTTGTGAATAAATAATATTCTATGGAAGTTAAATATTAGAATGGCATGTGATGATAATGATTACATGCAATAGCACAACAATTTACATAATATCATACTACAGAGTAACAAAGTAACAGAATGAATAATAAGTGATTAATTGGATAGTAATATGATAGTAAATGATTATAGGATATGATATTGGGTTCTACGGGTGTCAGTCGCCTTTGGCATTTCCTGCATCTTAGGATTGTCATGTTCTGAAATCGGGACGTGACATGAAGGTGTAACACCTCAGCCTAGCTTTAATCTTTCTTTAATAGAGATCTTCGGGAGGAGAATTTTATTTTCTTTATATTATGATGTTAATATGTATTTATGCATGGAATTGATATTTATGCATGTTATTTGAATTAATTTTAGACATAGAAATGGTTTAGAGGCTGCTAAGACTTAATGGGCAAATTTTGAGTTTTTGGTGAACTGGGGGCAAAATGGTCATTTTTCGCCAGTCAAAATTTTATGGATTTAATATCATATTTAAAGAGAAAAAATAATTTAAAGACTTGAAAATGGCCTTATTTTATTTATTTGAGCAGTAGTTTAAGAAATAATCCTGGTCGAAAAATTTTTATCGGCACATAGCGCGATTTCGGGGTTTCAGTTGCACTAAGGGTAATTTGGTCATTTCCTTTATAATATGGAGTTATCAAATGTGTGCAACCTTATGGTATTAGTTTAGACTTGATTAAATTCGACCGTTGGATCAAATGACTTTAAATTGGATGGTTAGATGAGTAGGTTGCAATTTAGCTAACCTAAGCTCAATGTATGGAATCCTTGCCTATGGTTTGTGATTTGGTGCATCAAAAGTATGTGTAACCTA
>CANXYC011245386.1:0-12179 GCA_948193065.1 Aleurites moluccanus | reverse complement strand
CTTAAGGTGAAGAACAATGGAGTTTCTGAAATTTTTAAGCTTTTGAAAGACAATAATGGTGAAGTGGTGGGAAAAATCCACCAAATATCAAATGGTGTGATTCCATACATCAACCTTATGATTAAAATGGTGAAACCTAGCCATCCATCCATCCATCCATCTTTAAAAATTTTATGCTATTGGTTAATCAAAGTCAATATTGATGGCTTAAGGATACATTTGCCACACCAAATCTAAAACCAAAGCCAGTAATCCAATGCATTGTGCTTAAGATAGCAAATTTGCAACCTACTGATCCAACCGTACATTTCTTCATCATTTGATCCAATCGCTAGATTTAATCAAGCCTAAACTAATTTCATAAGGTTAAATATGTAGTATAATTCCATACCTCAAAGGAAAAGACCATAATGCCCCTAATTCACCGAAGCACCTCAAGCACTTCAATTGAGAAGCTTACCCGATATAATTTTCAATCGGGTTTATTTTTCTATCAAATCTTCAAATAAACCAAATTACATCATTAACATTCACTTAAATCTTTTTCTAACTTTAAATATTCTGTTAATTCCATAAGAACTCGAAGGGGTAAGAAATGACTATTTTGCCCCCAGTTCACAAAATTTCAAGTTTCTTCCAATTTCTTCCTAACAGCCTTTGATGTACTTTTACATGTGTAAAATTGTCTAAAACTTGTATATTCATTCAATTTAAGCAATAACATGCATCATACATAACATATAAACAATTAAGAAACCCCTTAGATTTACCCCTTTGAAACTTAGGTTTTATGCCTTTTTGCTAGGGTGTTACATTCTATCCCCCTTTAATTAAATTCATCCTCGAATTTACTCAAGGTATAAAGGAAAATAATAACCTGAATTAACAAACAATGAGGGGTATCTCTGCCTCATCTCAGCCTCACTCTCCCAAGTACATTCCTCTACTGTGCTATTTTCCATAAGACTTTGACCATAGGAATGCTCTTGTTGCGAAGCTGTCTGATTTGCTGATCAACTATATCAATTAATACTTCTTCATAAGCTAACTCATCATTTACCTCCACATTCTGTAACTGAAAAACATGGGATGGATCTAATATATACTTCCTTAACATAGAAATATAGAAGACTGGATGCACATGTCCCATGTTTGGAGGTAGTGCCAGTTTGTAGGATACATTACCTACTCTATCTAAAACCTCAAAATGACTTTATATATCTAGGTGATAACTTCCCTTTCTTTCCACATCTCATAACTCCCTTCGTTGGAGAGATCTTAGGGAAAACATGATCACCTACACTAAACTGTATGTCGTTTCTCTTTAGATCAACATAACTCTTCTGCCTACTGAAGGTAGTTCTAATCCTTTCCTTAATCAAGGGCACCTTTTCCATTGTCTCTCTAATCAAATCAGGGCCCTCTAGCTGTTTCTCCCCAGGTTCAACCCAACATATTGGAGATCTGCACTTTCATCCATATAGTGCTTCATATGGTGCCATGTCAATAGTGGAATGGTAGTTGTTGTTGTATGCAAACTCTATCAGTGGCAGATAATGATCTAAGCTACCCTTATAGTCCATCACACAGAGCTTTAACATATCCTCTAAGGTCTGTATAGTCCTCTCTGTCTGGCCATCTATCTATGTGTGAAATGCAGTGCTGAACTGTAGCTTAGTACCCAAAGAATCTTGAAATTTCTGCCAAAATTTGGAAGTAAACTGAGTACCCCTGTCAGAAATAATCACTAGTGGTACCGCATGCAATCTGACAATCTTGTCAATGTATAGCTAAGCATACCGCATTGTTGTGTAAGTAGTCTTCACTTCCAGAAAATGAGCTGACTTGGTTAATCTGTCCACTATTACCCATATGGAATCATAGCCCCTCTGTGCCCTTGGTAATCAAACTACAAAGTCCATAGTAACCTGTTCCCATTTCCACTATGGTAGTTGAATCTCCTGTAATAATCCAGATGGCTTTTGATGTTTCACTTTAACCTGCTAACAGGCTAAACAGGTAGACAAAAATCTAGCTATGTCACCTTTCATGTTGGGCCACCAATAATGCTGTTTTAAATCATGGTACATTATTGTGACTCCCGGATGAATAGTGTATGGAGCATAATGAATCTCCTCCATGATCTGCTTTCTCAAATCATCACAATCAGGTACACATAATCTGTTATTGCATCTCAATACATTATCTCTAATTGTGAATTCAGGAGCCTTTCCTTCGTTAACTAACTCCATAATTCTCACTAACTGTTCATCTTTTCATCAAACAATAAGGGTTTAACCTAAAACTGTGCTATCAACACTTGTTCCTGTCCTTGTAGCTCAAAATTCAAAGTTAACCCCATTGCTATCAGTTCCCTAAATTCCTATACCAATGGCTGCTCTGTAACTGCCACATGTGATAAACTGCCCATGGATTTCCTGCTCAATACATCTACTACAACATTAGCTTTCCCTGGATGATACAGAATCTGACAATCATAGTCTTTTAGCAGTTCAACCCATCGCCTTTGTCTCAGATTTAGCTCTTTCTGCTACAGTAGGTACTGAAGACTCTTGTGATCTGTGTAGATTTCACATTTAACCCCATAAAGATAATGTCTCCAGAATTTCAAAGCAAATATCACTGCTGCCATCTCTAGGTCATGGGTAGGATAATTTGCTTCATGCTTCTTCAACTATCTAGAAGCATAAGCAATTACCTTTCTGTCTTGCATCAATACACAACCCAGGCCAATTCTTGACGCATGACAATAAATAGCAAAGGTACCATTCTCAGTAGGCAATGTCAACACTGGAGCTGTAGTCAGACATGTCTTAAGAGTCTGAAAGCTTCTCTCACAATTCTCACTCCAATAGAACTTTTCTTGTTTTCGAGTCAGTCTTGTCAGTGGAGCAACTATTCTGGAGAAGTCTTTAACAAATCTCCTGTAATACCTAGCTAATACCACAAAGCTTGTCACCTCTGTTACTGTAGTAGGTCGAGGCCAATTTGATATTGCTTCCACTTTATGAGGATCGACTTTGATGCCATCTTTACTAATTACATGTCCCAGAAATGCTACCTCTGTCAACTATAAATCACACTTTGTAAATTTGGCATACAACTGGTGCTCTCTCAGAATTTGCAATGCGATCTTAAGATGCTCCTCATGTTCCTCTTTACTCCTAGAATAGATAAGAATATCATCAATAAAGACAATGATAAACTTATCTAAATAGGTCTTGTACACTCTGTCCATTAGATCCATGAAGGCTGCTGGTGCATTAGTCAAACCGAAAGGTAACACCAGGAACTCATAGTGCCCATATCTGGTTTTTAAGGATGTCTTTGCAACATGTTCTTTCTTGATTTTCATTTGATGGTAGCCTAATCTCAAGTAAATCTTTGAGAAATAGCAGGCTTCCTGTAGTTGATAAAGTAGATCATCTATCATGGGCACAGGATATATGTTCTTCTCTGTTACTTTATTCAACTATCTATAATCGATGCACATTCTCATTGTCCCATCATTCTTCTTAAAAAACAATACTGGAGCTCCCCAAGGTGAACTACTGGGTCTAATGAACCCTATATCAAGTAGTTCCTGCAACTGTACTTTAAGCTCTTTTAACTTTGGTGGTGCCATTCTGTAAGGAGGAATAGAGATCGGATCTATACCAGGATAAACCTCAATCTCAAACTCTACCTCATTGTCTAGTGGTAATCCATGAAGATCTACAGGGAAAACATCAGAAAAATCTTGTACCACTGGAATGTTCTCTAATTCCTTAGGCACCATCGTTGTATTTGTCACAGATGCCAAATAAGCTGTGCACCCTTTCCTCAATAACCTCTGTGCCTGTATAGCTAAACTCATCCCTGTCATTTTCTTATTTTTCTCTCCCTGAAACATGAATCTTTCCTGTTCATCCATTCTAAATTCCACTTGTTTCAAGGAACAATCAATAATAGCCCTGTATGCAGATAACCAGTCCATACCCAAAATAACATTAAATTCCAAAACTGGCAACTCAATCAGATCTGCCAACATTACCCTATCATCTATTCTTGCAGGATAATTTCTATATTTATGGACCACTATAACAATTTCCCGCAAAGGAGTAGTTACCTCTAAAGGTATCAATAAGGGTTCCCTAACTAACCCCATTTTCCTAGCAAACACATTAGATACAAAGGAGTTTGTGGCACCAGAATCAAATAGTGTGTATGCCTCAAGATCATAGATAGGAACCATACCTACTACTGTGTCCTACTGTCCCTAGGCCTATTGAGGAGTTATAGCAAAAACCCTTCCTTGCCCTCTACCTACTAGAGGTTGTGCTGTAGGCTGACCCTGACCTGCTGGTCTGCCTCTACTAGCTCCCCCTCTAGTCATCTGTACAATGGGTTGTGATGCCACTTAACCTGTCTGTTGTGGAGCTCTCATAGGGAAATCCCTCAGAAAATGGCCAAACTGCCCACAATGGAAACAAGACCCTGCTCTGGCTCTGCACTCACCAGTATGCCTCTTCCCATAGTGCACACATGGAAATATTTCTAGAACCTATGGTAATGGTCTGCTAGACCCTCTGGAAGAAGTAGGGGTAGGTGGCCTCATCCTGCCTCCCCTCGGAGTATCTCTCCTCTGGCTCTATACTGAAGGGGTCTGAGTTTGACTCTGAGTAGGCCTAGTCACAGCTGATTGGGATGATCCCTTTCCATACCTGGGGAAATCTCCCCCTCTGCTCCTCTTTCTGGAATCTCTCTCTGTTCTCTCTTCCTTGTATTTTGTATCCATTTGAGCAGCAATATCTATAATATACCCCAGAGTGGTATATTGTCCAGTCAACAGCATGTTGTGTAATGAAGCATGCAGGCCTCTTCTGAAATGGCCCATCAGGTCTACTTCTGTAAGAGTTATTTGTCTTGCATACTTGCTTAATTTCCTGAATTCCCTAGCATAATCAACAACACTAAGGTTCCCCTGTTTCAACTGTTCAAACCTCATGATATTTCTGTCTCTAATCCCAGCTGGTAAGAACTCATCCATCAATTTCTGTTTGAATTCATCCTATGTGATTGAATCATTTACATGAATGTTGGCATCTATGTGCTCATCAAACCATATGGATGCATCTCCAATGAATAATGAACCCACTAATTCAATGATCCTGGCATCTGAACAAGGCACCTTTCTCACAACTCTATCCACCCTCTCTATAAAGTCACAAGGGTCTGTGCCATATTCCCCTGAATAAGTGGGTAACTAGAGCTTCATGAATTCAGAAATGCTAAAACCACCATCATGTATGATTATTCTGTTTCTAGTCGTCCTTTATTCAGTTGGCACCCTCTCTGGTGTTGGTGTTATCTCAGGTTGTACAACTGGTTGAAAAGGTGGTGGTGGTTGTGGCACTACAGCTGCCTATGCTGCTATATGAGCCTGTAGTATTTGCATCATTTCTTGGTTCCTCCTTAACATTTCTTATATGAATTCCTGCATTTCCTATCTTAAACTAGTTTCACCAATACTGCTCCCCTCCGTATGCTGTCTGGATCCAGGTGGGTCAGGACTAACCCTCTCTGCCTGTACTAGTGTATTTGTGCCTATCTCAGGCTCCTCACTGTCAGCTCTATGCTGTCTATCCATATCAGGAATATCTCTCATATTAACACTCCTTGACATATCTCTGCATATATTTAATAAACATCCATTTACATAACATAGAGGAGTTTTCATACTATAGATTCGCAGAATTTCAAGCAGCAAATATGACATTAAACTTAGACGAGACACAAACTCCTATGTTCCTTGGTATATACTCTATCATTGACATACAACATCATAGGTTTACTAAACCTTTAGCTCTGATACCACATTTGTCACAACCTAACTTTAGATTATGACGGTCCTAGGGTACGGATAATGCCTAAGCCACTAGTACCTCGAAGAACCCATGTTATTACTTTTACATTCATAACTTAACCTGTGATACATTTTAGATGATATTTTTTAAAAAAAACATCATATTATCAAACATTTATGCAAAATAACTGACGGAGTTTCCTTTATAACTCTGACTTAAGCTATTTGCAAAATATAAGAATATGCACTTCCAATATTACATGCATCCCCTTATATCCTCCATTTTTCAATTGCAACTCAAAATGCACTTCAATATTTTCATTCACAGCATAAAACATACATATATCATCTCAAGCTTATATATCATATATATATACAATATATCCATATCCATATCATATCATTTTACCATTTGATCATTTTAACATTTTACTTAAGTCAACTCAAACCTCTATACACTATATACCAAGGAACTCTATACATAGGAGTGACCTCAATACGTACATCTGATCCAAGGTTGGAGATGGTGTAGCCAATGGATGACTCCCTCACTGAGGTCCTGAAATCATATAACCACTAAAAGGGGTAAGTATAACAATATACTCAGTGAGTCATTCTATATATATGAGTATGCAATAATATTCATAGTAGTCACATCTATCCATCGATGATCAATAAATAGAAATGCTGGTGATAGCATGATAAAATATATAGCATGGATCATAATGCATATAATATAATAGGAACCTGTAACATGTCATATATCATACTGTAGCTTCATTTGATCACATCTCCCCCAATCAACCATGGCATAGGGAATATTCTTAACCTCCCTAGCAGAGGCCATAACATATATCTGTGATCACAGCCGATGGTTTATTACTACACCATCGAAGTAGTCCTTTTATAGCATATTATATGCAAATGTCTCATATAGCATAATTATATTAAAATAAGTCTCAAATAGGACTTAAATGATGATATATATCAATAATAGACCCAAAGAAAGGGTTTGGCTCATTTTCATATTTTGGCCCGCCGGAGCGCAGTTTGCGCTGCCACAACTGGCTCCCAAATTACGGGTCCATTTTCATTTTTCAGGCACTTTCTGGTTTCTTTTGAATTCAATATATACATAGCAATTTATGTATACTAATATCAAGTACATATATATAAAAGATGATTGGGCTTGTTTTCAGGTCAAAAAGCCTTTTAGAATATATTTTATAGCCAATCAAAGTTTGTGCCAAAATTAGGTATTTTGATGGCACCATTTTAGGTCAATTTGGTAATTTTGCCCAACTGTGAATCATTAATGGTTTTCAAGCAAGATTATCATTTCATATACATAAATGCATGACTTATGAATGTATTATGAATCAAACATATATATAGACTCACCTTATTCACAAACTCCAAAATCTTACTCCCAGTGGCCGAGTTAGCCCGGGACTCCCCATCCGCAGTCCTAATATGTGACGATTCTCCTATAACATTCAAATTTGCCTTATATGACACATATCTATCAAAAATCATATCAACTTACATATTATGCCACATTAAGGCATAATCAAGCATATAAACACATAAACACATACATTATGCATATATTACACATTATGCACATCAAAGGCCCTATATCACTCGTTTAACACATTTCATACTTTTTATGCACCAAATGCAATTTCATCACTATAAACCATTCTCATTACACATATTTATTGATATTAGGCTAAGTTATAAACTTCCAAACACTTAGCTCACCATTTCATACTAAACTTATACAAATTTCTAATTATGCCTCAAATCACTTATACCATTCATTCTTCCTACATTTAACCTTATACATTCTAACCATTTAAGCCATTACACCTTAATCATACTTTAGTTCTTCGTTTGCATTTACCTAACACCTTAAAGTAACAAAGTCTATATGCTACCACTTTAATGGAAATCACTCCATTCATCCATTTTCAACACCAATCAAACATACAACATTAATAAACACCAAATGCATTATGTATAAGCTTTTAAACCTAACAAATGTCAAAGCACTTAAGGCATTCTAATACTTCAAAGTTTTGGCCAAAGCAAACATTTCTCCAAATCAATTCATTTCAATCTTTTAGCCATCAATTCATGTTAATTACATCAAATACACATCATTTACACCTTTAAAATAAATTAAACATCAAAATGACACATGGTGTTCTTCATCAATGATTTCGGCCATTTCATTTTCATAACCAAATGAGTTTGTTTCCTTCATTTAACCATAAATTCATATCATAAACATCATTTAAACATCATTTGAACTAAAGGAAACATCAAAACATCAATTTGATTCGAAGTTTTTCCTATTGGGGTTTCAATCCATCTTTTTGCATTCTAACCAAACAAAATTGATTTTAGTCACTAATAAACAACAAGGAATATCATATGAACATAATGGAATTAAATGAACTTGAAAACTAACAACTTACAAAAAATTCTTCAAAAACTTCTTTGAATTAATTAGCTATCCAAATGAGTTTTTCTTTGAAATCTAAGGTTGGATTTGTGTTTACAAGGTAGGAATTAGTATAATTCCATCCAAAAATGGAAGAAAACTATAATTTTTGGTGTTGGATAGGTCTGGCCAAAACCTTAAGGTGAAGAACAATGGAGTTTCTGAAATTTTTAAGCTTTTGGAAGACAATAATGGTGGAGTGGTGGGAAAAATCCACCGAATATCAAATTGTGTGATTCCATACATCAACCTTATGATTAAAATGGTGAAACCTAGCAATCCATCCATCCATCTTTCATACTTTTATGCTATTGGTTAATCAAAGTCAATATTGATGGCTTAAGGATACATTTGCCACAAATCTAAAACCAAAGCAAATAATCAAATGCATTGTGCTTAAGATAGCAAATTTGCAACTTACTGATCCAACCATCCATTTCTTCATCATTTGATCTAATGGCTAGATTTAATCAAGCCTAAACTAATGTCATAAGGTTGCATACATAGTATAATTCCTGAACTCAAAGGAAAAGACCATAACGCCCTTAGTTCAACTGAAGAACCTCAAACACCTCAATTGAGGAGCTTGCTCGGTACAATTTTCAATCGGGTTTATTTTTCTATCAAATCTTCAAATAAACCAAATAACATCATTTACATTCCCTTAAATCCTTTTCTACCTTTAAATATTGTGTTAATTCCATAAGAACTAAAAGGGGTGCGAAATGACTATTTTGCCCCTAGTTCATAAAATTTCAAGTTTCTTCCAATTTCTTCCTAACAGCCTTTGATGTACTTTTAAATGTGTAAAACTATCTAAAACATGCATATTCATTCAATTTAAGCAATAACATGCATCATACATAACATATAAACAATTAAGAAACCCCTTAGATTTACCCCTTTGAAACTTAGGTTCTATGCCTTTAAGCTAGGGTGTTACAACCATATGGATTGGTTTTAATTTGGACCAAAGGATGGCTTTGAGAGTTTGTCTACTTGGTTCTTGCCAAAGATGACTTTGTTCAGTGAGTTTTATGGAAGATGAATTTGTAGTTGGTTCTTTCTCAAGCTAGAGGCTTTTTCAGATAGGTTCGGACCTTTAAAAGATAATTTGGCTGCTTAGGCTCATGGATCTTGATTCATGATCCACTTTTGATTCCATACCTATCCCAACTTCAAAAGGGCAATAGGTTTTAAATTTGGTAATGAGGGCTTGGATATTCAGACGATCCAAGGATCACTTGAGAATTTTGCCTTTGGTTTCACTGATGAAGATTAGAGGAACCTGAACACTTTTTGCTCAAACCAATCCTTTCTGCTTTGCCCCTTGAGCTTTGAGTTGCTTTTGGGAAATGGGAGGTTTTATGAGTTTGTTTTTATGGGAAAAAAATAGAGTTATTCCAACTATTTGAGATTAAAAAGATTCATGGGGCTGACACTTTGTTGGTTTGGACTAGTATGACTGATACACGGGTCAACGACTTGACTAACACTTTGTCGATTGGAATCTTTGGAACTGACACACGAGTCAAATGACTTGAAAGAAAAAGTCATTCATCATGAAACAAAAAGGTTTTTTGATTTGACGATTTGGACAATCGACTCAAGGAATAGTGACTTTGGATTACTTATCCTCTGATGATGGATTTAGCCACAGTGACTTGATGTTGAATTAAGAAAATAAGCCCCTGACGAGGGATTATGGTAGTTTAGCCATTTAACTACTTTGACTAAGAGATGTGATGATTGACACAAAAGTACATACCCCTGATGTGGGATAAAGACAACTCAGCAAATTAGCTAAGAGAATTGATAGATTAACATGACAATCGTTTGACACCAAAATACTGAAATGACTTTGATGACTCTGACGAGGACTTGTTAGCAACTTTTGCTATGATGATTGATTTACAAAATGATTTTTTGATTTGATTTTTTTTATGCTCTAATTTTTGCCCAAGCTGCCTTATTCAGGTTTTCAACTTAGCGAGTTGCTTTAATTTTTGCCTAAGTTGCCTTGTTCAGGTTTTCAACTTAGGGAGCACAAATCAATTAATCTGGGCATAAAAAATAATAAGTTTATTATGCTTTGGACCATACCCAAGGTGGGTTGCCTACGTATCTCCATTTGCATTTCTTTTAGCCATTTTCTGGTATGTTGCCCCGACATTCTTTAAACCAAAAGGCATGACCTTGTAGCAGTAGGTGTCCCATTCTGTCAAAAAGGTTGTATTTTCCTTGTCTGGTGGATAGACTTATATTTGATTATACCCCGCATATAAATCAGTCAAGAAGACTACCTCAGATCTGGCCATGCGGTCAACCAACAAGTCTATGTGAGGTAAAAGAAAGTCATTTTTTGGACAGGCTTTGTTTAGATTCCTGTAATCCACACACATTCTTACTTTCCCATTATTCTTAGGCACAGGCACTATGTTGGCTAGCCGTGAAGGGTAAGTGACAAGTTCAACAAAACCATTCTTCAATAACCTGGCAACTTCCTTTTTGATTTTGAGAGACCACACTGTCTTCATCATCCGTAACTTCTGCTTTACGGGTTTCACATTCTCATGAGTCATAATTTTATGGACTGCTTATGCTTGGATTGATACCTGTCATGTCTTCAGGTTGTTAGGCAAAACAATCTGAAAATTCTTGAACAATCTTGACTAGAGAAGCCTTACCATAGAATGATGATTCATTGAATGTGAATTTCAATTTATTATCTGTGCCAAAGTTAATTGATTGATTATTTTTTTTTATGCCTCTTTTAAATTGGATTTATAGAGAGGGAAAAAAGACTCAAGGATATAAAAGGAAAATTAAACACTTTTATTGATAACAAAAGTTTCATCCTCGCGGACTATATCAAAATTAAAAGAAGGACAAAGGAGATCCATTACAGACTCTACAGAAGAAAAAGAAGAAACGGACTCTGACTCTGACTCAGGTTTAGACTCTGATTTGGACTTAGACTTTAATTTGAACTCAATCTCATATAGGTTATATTAACTAGGCTTGAATTCCTCCATAGACTATACCAATTTAGGCTCTGGTTGGTTGATGAGGTGGGACTTATTTCCACTTACCTTCCTCCTAATCTGAATCTTCAGACCTGAAGGGATTGATGACGGTTTGAAGGTAAATAGGGGCATCAGATATCGGGCTAGGGGGAAGGATATCTGCAATGTTAATAAGATCTTGGATTTTGTGTCTTAAGTTCTTGCACATATCTATTTTATGCCCACAACTTTGATGATAATCACAATACTCATTGATATTCCAGCTTTTAGGCAAAGGGTTAGGAGGTGCCTTTGATTCTAAAGGTGTGACCAGTTTAGATTCCAAAGCCTTCTAGTAAATGAAGCTCAAGGGCATACCCAAATCTGTAAATTTACTTTTTAGAGACTGACTCTATTGTTTGGTAGAGGTAATGGAAGTGAAGGTATTATTTTGCTTGTATCTTCTCTCCATTATATGGCCTTGTCCTAACACAACCGTATTGCACTTCACGAACTTTTCCATGGGTGAATAGGTGAAGGTTTCCTTACCTTGAAAAGGATTCAAGGAAAACAAAGGTCTGGTGTTGGTCAGATTAACTTGAGGTGTATTTGAAGAGCTTGGATCAGCTAGTTTGGGCCTTTCCTGATTCATGGATTTTATGTCATCAATCTGGGAATTAAAGGCTTTGGTCACGTAGGCCAGTGCATTATGGAAGCTGGTTTGTTGGGCGGTCAGGGCTTTGGAAAAGTTAGTTTGTTGAGCGATCAATATTCCATTGAAGCAAGCTTGTTGAGCGAT
>CANXYC011245198.1:0-11233 GCA_948193065.1 Aleurites moluccanus | reverse complement strand
AAGTGTTTCAAACAATAAGTGAAAGAGGAAATTAAATTATGATTAAATGAGATTTAATTCACATATTTAATTATGGAGTTTTTGCAATAATTTAATATGATTAAATTAATTATCTAATTTAATTATTTACATATGATGTATTTAATTAAATTAAGACCATTGAATTGTGTTAATATTAGAATCAATAAGTCCAAGGTCAAAGGAGCGTGTTTGACTTTTCATTAATGGCATTATTGTCATTAGGCTTATTATTTTAATCTAAGTCGTTAGATTAAAACCTAATTAATTAAGGGCCATATAAATATGATGAGATCATAATTAAAACTAAACCCTAAGTCATAAAAAACACATCCCTTGGCTGAAAATATTGAGAGGAAAATCAAGAAAGAATTCGGCCATCATTCCTTCTCCATTCAAACCGGAAATCCTAAGGCTTGCAACTAAGGTTTTTTTGGCACATCTTTCCTAAAAGCTTGTTGTTTGATCTTCACGTGGATTACTAGTCGGGCTTTCCTTATCCTGTGGGAAATATAGTAGTTTGCTATAACCCTTTCTTAGTGATCAAGTGAAGAAAAGGTTTCCAAACACAAAGGTAAAGATCTTGATCTTTTAATTAATCTTCAATTTTAATCAACATAGAGATCTTGGTTTGGGATTTTTTTTGTTTTTTCACTGCGCCTAACGACCTAAATCCCAACAACTTGATCCCATTTCCATTCTGGCAGTCCAATCTCATACAACAACCCCGATGGCTTCTGATGTTCGAACTTGACTTGTTGGCAAGATAAACATTTGGATACAAATTAAGCTATCTGCTTCTTCATGCTCGGCCACCAATAGAAATCTTTTATATATTTATACATTTTAATTGTTCCAGGATGAATATTATAAGGTGCAAGATGAAATTCATATAAAATCCTCTCCCATATCTCATTCACATAAGGAACACATAGCCGATCACTCAACTTTAGTACCCAATTATCTACTCGAAACTCAGAAGTTTTCTCTACCTGAACATCTTCTTTCAACTTCACTAATTATGAATCTGCATCCTATGAGGCTTTAATCTCATCAATCAATGTAGGCCTCACTTGACATTGGGCAATCAATGCTGAGGAATCAGATATCTACAGTTACACACCCATATCAAACTACTTATTTAACCTTTTCACAATTGGCCTTCTGTGAATTGCTATATGAGATAAGCTACCCATTGACTTATGGCTCAAAGCATCTGCAACTACATTCACTTTCCTTAGATGGTAAAGAATCTGACAATCATAATCTTTTACCAATTCTATCCATCTTCTTTGCCATAAATTTAAATCTTTCCGCTGTAGAATGTACTGAAGACTCTTATGATCCTTATAGATCTCACATCTTTCACCATATAAATAGAGTCTCTAGATTTTCGAGGCAAAAACCATAGCAGCCATTTCCAAATCGTGGATGGAGTAATCCAACTCATGTCTCTTTAATTGCCGGGAAGCATAAGCAATTACTTTCCCATTATGCATCAACACACGACCTAAACCCACTTGAGAAGCATCACAATACACAAAAAATCTACCCATTCCAGATGGTAATGCAAGTATCAGAGCAGTAGTGAGACATGTCTTGAGTTTCTGAAAACTCTCCTCACAATCACCGTCCCATTGGAATTTAATTTGCTTCCTAGTCAACTTGGTTAGTGGTTATCTTGGAGAAATCTTTGACAAATCTCCTATAGTAACGTGCCATTCCAAGGAAACTGTGGATTCTTGTAACATTCGTTGGTCGAGGCCAATTTGTAACTTCTTCCACCTTCTTAAGATCCATTTTAATCCTATATTTACCAATGCCATATCCTAGGAAACACACTTCATCTAACCAGAACTCACATTTTGATAACTTGGCATACAATCTGTGTTCCCTCAATGTCTGCAATATAATCCTTAGGTGTTCTTCATGTTCTTCCCAACTCTTGGAATAGACAAGTATATCATCTATAAACACGATAAAAAATTTATCCAAGAAAGGTTTAAACACCAGATTCATTATATCATTAAATGCAACAGGAGCATTAGTCAGCCTGAATGGCAGCACCAAGAACTCATAATGCCTATATCGGGTTTGGAAAGCTGTAATAAATACATCCTCTTTCTGAATTCTAAATTGATGGTAGCTTGATCAAAGATTAATCTTTGAAAAATGGCCAGCTCCGTGCAGCTGATCAAAGAGCTCATCGATTTTAGGCAATGGATATTTATTCTTCACAGTCACTTTATTCAACTTTATGTAGTCAATACATATACAGAGTGTCCTATCCTTCTTCTTTATAAACAAAACAGGTGCTCCCTACGGTGAACTACTAGGTCGAATAAAGCCTTTATCCAATAACTTCTACAACTGCACCCTTAGCTCTTTCGACTCAGTAGGTGCCATCCGATAAGGCGGAATAGAAATTGGATCAGTCCCTGAATATACATCAATTTCAAACTCAATTTCTAGCTCTAGTAGTAATCCAGGCAAGTCTTCAGGAAACACATCCGGGAACTCGTTTACTATTAGAATCTAGTCCAACCCTTTATCATTCCTCCAAGTATCAACTACATTAGCTAAGCATCCTTGGCATCCCTTCCTCGAGAGTCTCTTTATTACAGTAGCATAAATTATGCAGGCTAAGCTGCTCTCCTTTTCACCTTGGAACACAAAGATTAGTTGCCCTTCAATTTTGAACTCTACCTTCTTCCAAAAATAATCAATGGTAGCAGGATGCTGTGACAACCAATCCATTCCCAAAATCACATCCATTTCCAGCACAGGTAATTCTATCAAGGTCACGGTAAATTATCTTCCATTAATCTCGACTATACAACCACTATACTCATGATCCACCATTATTGTTCTACCTAATAGGGTAGAAACTTCTAAGGGTGATTTCATAACTCTACTACCCTTTCCTAATTTCTTTGCAAAGGATGAAGACATAAAGGAATGTGTAGTGCCCAAATCAAAAAGTACATTAGCTAACTCATGCTGAATAAAAATTATACCTTCCATAGTAGTTTTTGATGATCAGGCCTCCTGTTGATTGAGGAACAAACACTTTGCCCTATCCTCTGGCAGTTAGTGGCTAAGATGAGCTCTATACTGGACCCTGTCCTCTACCTCTGCCTGCAAGTGCTCTGAAAGTGCCTTGATTCTATTTAACAATAGGTTGTGAAGCTAATGATGCTCTCTGTTGAGCTCTGATGATGGAGCAATCTTTAATAAAATGGCCCTGCTAGCCATACCTCAAACAAGCTCATGTCTTTCGTCTAAAAACACGGGGATGTCTCCTGCCACACCTAGTACAAGCAGGTATAGCCTATGCTGAATGATTTGCTCTAGATACACTAGCAGATGCTCACAGAGCTAATGAAGTTGCCTCGGATCAAGACTGTCCTCTACCAGCACTAATAACTAGCTGGCTCTGTGGAGGTCTAAAACTACTCTCAATAGGTTTGGACTGTGTACTCTTCCCCCCAATCCTCCTCTGACTTCTGTAGCCTTTGTTATCACCATTTCTTACTTGTTCCCTCTTTGCTCTTTCATCTTTATATTTCAATTCTATCTAGGTAGCCTTATTAATCAACTTTGTCAAGAAAGTGAACTCCATAGATAATAAGGCATTATGAAAGGATGTATGTAATCCCCTACTTAAACGGCTCATCTTTGTGGCCTCATTTAGAATAATCTTCCTTGCATACTTTGCCAATCTCTGAAATTCATTAGCATATTCTTGCACACTTATGCTCCCCTGCTCTAGTCTCTCAAACTGAACCATTCTTCTATCTTTCTCTCCCTTCGTAAGAAACTCATCCATCAACAATTGCATGAATTCTTCCCAACTCGGAGGATCATCACCATATAACTTGTCTTCTATATGCCTTGAAAACCAAGTCCAAGCTTTATTCTTCAGTAATAACCCAATCAACTTAATAGCCTAAGCATCAAAGCTGGGTAGTCTCATCACAACTTTCTCTACTTGCTCTAGGAAATCACTAGGCTCATCTCCCCGCTCACCTTTGAATACAGGAAGTCCCAACTTTAGAAAATTAAACATAGAAACACCACCCTTATCAATAGCTCTTCGAGCCTCACATCTAATCACAGGCATCGAAGGAAGTACCTCAAATGGAAGATGAATAGGCACTGGTGCCAGTGATGGAACTGGTGCTGGTGAAGATTTTTGTTTGCCCTTTCTTAATTCTTCTATTTGTCTTCTCAACTCTTCATTTTCTCTCATTAAATGCTCATTTACTAATCCCATATTTTCATTTATTTCTTCGCCTTTTGCATACAATCTTCTTCTCACAGGCGGCGGTTCTATAAATTCAACTCTCTCCGGTGAAACATTGGAGGCTATATTATCTTCCAATCTTTTACCAAGTTGAGGGGGACCCGTCTAATCGGCTCCTATTGAGCAACCCCCCGACCTTTGCCTCATCCTCTAGGATTTCCTCTCGGTGGCATTTTACTATAACAAACATAAGGAACATTTATTAGTTACCAATATGCATATAACACAAACAACAGACAATTGAAGATACATGAATTCCTATTGCTCTATGGTTCACTTACATTTTATGATACTTATTCTTAATTAATTATTTTAAATTTTAATCATTGCTCTGATACCAACTTTGACACATTTCCCACTTCAAGAGATATGACAATTCTAGGAATTGGAAAGGCGTAAGGCCACCTAAACCCGTAGAACCCCAATTAACAATTTTTCAGAAATTTTGGCATAATTTTCTCTATTTTTCCAACAATTACCCAAAACCAATGTCCCTCCTCCCTTCATTAAATTCTAACAACACAAGTTGTAGAAGAAATACACTTATAATATTTCCATCCTTATACCCTCATCTTCAAAGAAAATTCCATTCTTAACACTTCATTAATTTCCATATCAACATTCATATCATTTTCATCATATGTACTTAATAAATTATTTCATTATATATGTTTTCATATACTTATGTCATTATTTATCATCATTTGTATAACATTTAATATTTACATATATCAAAATATTATTTAACTAATTTACAAACCATGGAGCATCTACAAATCAAAATATCGAATATTGGAGACAATACATAGATATGTATGGTTCGTAGCTATGAAAGACAAAGCTGAAACCACAACTATCTACTGATCACACGAAAATAATAAAGCACTAAAAAAAATGACATACAATTTCAGTGAGTAGTATATATGTCACTTCATTTGTGAGGCTAAATAAATAATAGCTCATAAGAGAAGAAATTCAATAATATAGAATACAGGATAAGCAACAATAAAGAGTAATAAATTAATGTAGCCATTGGAAATGTATACTATTTTGGATATGCATAAGGTATATAATTAAGAATCTTGGTTAGGGTTACAATGCAATATGTAATATAAGGTAATCAACATATAAATGTGTCAATAAGTGATTCACTTTAATGATAGATTTATAATCTCTGTATAAAAGCAGAGGCTATAGCTGGTAGCATGCTTATCACTCATACAACTAATCAAATTGTATGGATGAGAGCACCCCTCCCAGCTGGGGTCCACTGTAAAATCTCACTGTGCACAATGGCTGATGAAATTGTTATCCCACTCTATCAGGTGAGTAGGCCTATCATTTATAGTATTAAATTTGATTTCAGTTCAAGGTTCACATTGGCAAAGGTTAGAACATTGTAACACCTCAGCTTAGCCCGAACCAAATCTATATAGAGATCTTCGGGGAGAGAATTTTGTTTTCTTAATATTGTGATGTTAATATGTATTTATGCATGTAAATGATATTTATGCATGTTATTTGAATTAGTTTTAGGCATAGGCATGGTTTAGAGGCAGCTAGGAATTAGTTTAATGGCCCCCTCTAGGCGGAGCACTAATAAAAACCCTATCGGCTGGGCTCCCAAAGTGCACAATGGACCAATGAATTTACTCTCATTGGGAAGAGCGTTCTATCCATGTTTCATGGGTTTCAAAATCATAAGAAGCATATTCGTCGCAAGACCATCATCATATAACATTATTCAAATTGGGTTCTCAAGCAAGAAACATATAGACTTGATCTAAGAATATTGATCAAGCCATTCACATTGTTCAAGTATATAAATATATATATGCAATAGGATAATCAATATAAGAATACTTTAATCATTTTAATTCTAAATAACAATAATAAAATGGGATGTTCATACTTACCTCTTACACAAATTTCTCTTAAATTCCTCCTTAGAATTTTACTCAATTAATTCCTCAATCAATTCGAATTTCTTCTCCTAAGAAATTTCCCAAATATACAAAAATTAGGATTTCTCCAAATCAATAATATTCAACATGATTTCCCATTAATTAATTATCCTAGAATCTCTATTCTTAATTTCCAACAACAATTTCATTAATCTCTTTAAGAAATTTCTGCATTAAATTTTCAGAGTTACTACTCATGACAGTCTCAACCTCCAGATTTCTCCCACATTAATTACCATTAATAGTTTCAGATCACTAGCAATAAATTCTATATGCCTAGAATTAATTATCCTAACCCATAAAATTTACCTTATTTCCTTCAAACTAAAATTCTGAGATTACTTCTCAAATCTTGATGATTTCTGCCTTAATATAGACTAATCTAAAAGTCTAATGCATTAATTTGAGTATTAATGCCTTAGAACATAAAATGGAAATATTCTGAGAAAGAGACTGAAATTTAATCGAAGGAAGAAAGAAAGAAAATCGTGAAAATCGCTACTGAGGGTGCTGGGGTTAAATAGACCTCTGCCCAGAAACACGCTAGCCAGCTCGCCTCGTCAGACCTGCCTCGGCAAAGCAACCTTGCATAGACCAGCTCGCCATTCCCACTTCGCATTCCCAGCTCGCATTTTCCAACTTGCCAAACTTGATCCGGCATTGCCACCTCGCTATTCCAGCTCGCATATGCCACCTCGCATATGCGGCCTCGCCAGGCTCTCCTCGCGAATTCTTCCTCTTATATGCCACCTCGACAATGCTTCTTCGCCTCTTTGCTTCTTTGCTTCTTCGCGAACTGCCACTTCGCATAATGCCTCTTCGCCTAATGCCTCTTTGCCAAATCTCTTAGCAAATTGCCACTTTGGCAAACTCACCTCGCCACTTTGCCATTTCGCCACTTCGCAAAATGCCTCCTCGCACTTTGTTGGCTCACCATAACAAAATTTCTCTAAGTTAAAACCCTGTCTGAACATCCCACACTCAGCCAGCTCGCAAATGAGCTACAAATATCCAAACTTATTAATTCTTTTTATAACTTACAATCAACATTTAGGATCACAACATATCAAAATTTCAAATCAAAATAACCAACACATAGATTATAGTGACTCTCCAAAAGTCATCCAGACTCCTGCCCCAAAATCCAATCGAATAACCCTGATAAAAAATTACTCTCCATTGAGATATACTTATCCAAAAATTCTGAAATTTTATAGTCATCATTTCAACACACAAAGGAACATTTTTAATGTTCACAACTTTAACTAATTTTGCCTTAATCATTCCCAGTAATTTCAAACAAGCACTGCATCCCTGTAGAAACTCTCAACTAGACCAGCTTTGCTCAAATAGACACAACTCATCAGACACACAAAATTTTGTCAAACCATTCTATAGAATTATAATTAAGACATAAACTCATAACTTTCATGTTTTATACTTTATCAAATTATACTTTTAAAAATATGAAATTACCATCAAAAAATCCTGCAGCATCAATGATCAAAAATTCCTGAAATTCTCAACATTCTCATTTAAAATTAAAATAATTCTCCAAACTTACAAAACCAGTAAAACATTACAAAAATGGCAGATATTACATTCTTACCTCCTTAGATAAATTCATCCTCGAATTTATACTAAGCTGCCTCAAATCTAAAATAAATGAGGATATCCTTCTTGCATGCTTTGTTCACTCTCCCAATTGCATTCTTCTATAACTTGGTTTCTCCACAAAACCTTAACCATGGGTATCTCCTTATTCTTTAGCCTCTTAACCATTCGATCTACAATTGCAATTGGGATCTCTTCATAAGACAAATCCGGTTGGATATCCAATTCGGGCACTTTCAATATGTGAGAAGGATCGGCTACATACTTTCGAAGCATCGACACATGGAATACCGGATGCACCTTATCCATGCTAGGAGGCAAAGTTAACTTATAGGAAACCTCCCTAACTCTGCTCAAAATCTCAAAAGGTCCAATAAACCTTGGAGACAACTTACTCTCTTGCCAAACCGTATAACTCCTTTCATTGAAGGAATCTTTAGAAATACAAGATCTCCAATGGAAATATGAAGATGCTTTCTCTTCGGATCGGCATAACTCTTTTGGTGACTGAAAGCTATCTTCAATCTTTCTCAAATCAATGGAACCTTCTCGGAAATATACCTTATCAATTCCGGTCCTTCAATATGCTTCTCTCCAACTTCATCCCAACACAAAGGAGATCTACACTTTCTTCCATACAAGGCTTCATAAGGAGACATTTGAATTGTGGAGTGATAGCTGTTATTGTAGGCAAACTCAATCAATGGAAAATCAGCATCCCAAGCTCCTCCAAAGTCTAGAATGCACATCCTTAGCATATCTTCTAGAGTTTGGATGGTCCTCTCTGATTGCCCATCTGTTTGCGGATGGAAAGTTGTGCTAAAATCAAGCTGAGTACCTAAACACTCTTGCAATTTCTGCCAAAATCTTGAGGTAAACTGGGTACCTCTATCTGATATGATTGAAACTGGTACTCCATGAAGTTTAACAATCTCATCCATATAAATCTGGGCATACTGAGAAACCTTATAGGTTATCTTGACTGGTAGGAAATGGGCCGATTTGGTCAATCTATCCACAATGACCCATATCGAGTCATAGCCTTTTGAAGTTCTTAGCAATCCGACCACAAAATCCATGGTTACTCTCTCCCATTTCCATTCCGGCAATGGCAACTCATGAAGTAATCTAGATGGCTTCTGATGTTTAAACTTGACTTACTGACAAGTCAAACACTTGGCCACATATTCAACAACATCTCTCTTCATTCCACTCCACCAATATGAGTTCTTGATATCATGATACATCTTTGTTGCACCTGGATGCACATTATACTTAGCATGATGTGCTTCCTTAAGAATCATATCTCTCAACCCATCAACTACTGGAACACATAGCCTACTGCCATGCCTTAAGAAGCCATCAACCACATGAAATCCTGGAGCTCTCTCTGATCCCACTTCATTCTTTATCTTCACCAACTGAGGGTCTCTATCTTGAGCTTCTCTAATCTGATCAATAAGAAGTGGCTTGACTTGGAAATTTGCCAAAAGCACTCCCGACTCTGATAATTCCCAACTGATTCCCATATCATACAATCCCTGCACTTCCCTTACTAAGGATCTTCTGCTCACTTGAATATGGAACAAGCTCCCCGAGGACTTCCTACTCAATGCATCCGTTACAACATTGGCTTTTCCTAGATGATATAAGATTTCACAGTCATAATCCTTAAGCAATTCAACCCATCTTCTTTGCCTAAGGTTAAGATCCTTTTGTTGAAAGATATACTTCAAACTTTTATGATCTGTGAAAATCTCACACTTCTGACCATACAAGTAGTGTCTCCAGATCTTCAATGCAAACACTACTGCAGCCATCTCAAGATCATGAGTGGGATAGTTCATCTCATGCTTCCTCAACTACCTCGAAGCATAAGCTATCACTCTTCCATACTGCATAAGCACACAACCAAGCCTCACTCACGATGCATTGCAATACACCGCATATCCTCCTTCACCTGACGGCAAAGCTAACACAGGTGCCGTGGTGAGACAAATCTTCAACTTCTGAAAGCTCTCTTCACATGCATCTGACCAGAGAAATTTGACTTGCTTCTGAGTGAGTTTACTCAAAGGAGCTGCAATCTTGGAGAAGTCTTGAACAAATCTCCTGTAGTAGCCTGCCAAACCCAAGAAACTTCTGACTTCTGAAACATTCGTGGCTCTAGGCCAACCAAGAATTGCATCAACCTTCTTAGGATCAACTCTAATCCCTTTCATGCTCACTATATGCCCCAGAAAAACCACATTCTCAAGCCAGAATTCACACTTTGAAAGCTTGGCAAACAACTGATGCTCCCTTAAAATATGCAACACAACTCTAATGTGCTCTTCATACTCTTCTTTACTCTTTGAACACACAAGAATGTCATCAATAAACATAATGACAAACTTATCCAAGAATGGCCTGAACACCCTATTCATCAAATCCATGAATGCAGCTGGTGCATTAGTCAACCCAAATGGCAACACTAAGAACTCAAAGGGTCCATATCGGGTCCGGAATGTTGTCTTCGACACATCCTCATTCCGAATTCTCAACTGATAGTATCCCGATCTCAAGTCTATCTTGGAGAAATGACTTGCACCTTGCAGCTGGTCAAACAAATCATCAATCCTTAGCAAAGGATACTTGTTCTTGATGGTCACCTTGTTAAGCTGCCTGTAGTCTATGCATAATCTCATAGAACCATCTTTCTTCTTTACAAAGAGTACAGGTGCTGCCCATGGTGAACTACTGGGTCTAATGAATCCCTTGTCAAGCAGATCTTGCAACTCAGTCTTCAACTCTTTCAACTCAACTGGTGCCATACGGTAAGGAGGAATAGAAATCGGACTTGTGCCAGGTAGCAACTCTATACCGAACTCTATCTCTCTATCTAGTGGCAAACCAGGCAATTCTTCAGGAAATACATCTGGGAACTCATTGACTATAGGAACCTGCTCCATACTCTTCACTTCCTTATTAGTGTCCTGAACATATGCCAAATATCCTTGGCAACCCTTTCTCAACAATCTCCTTGCCCCAATGACAGATATCACATTATACAGTACTTCGCTCTGCTCCCCTTGGAACTCAAATTCCTCACCCGAAGGTGGCTAAAAGATAAGCTTCTTCCCATTACAATCTATAATGGCATAATGCTTGGACAACCAATCCATGCCCAAGATCACATCAAACTCCAACACTGGCAACTCAATCAAATCTGCATCCAAACTCTTGCCATCTATGCTAACCACACAGGATGGATAGGATTTTCGAACCTCAATCTCCTCCTCCAAAGGAGTAGACACAATCAACACATTCTCAAGCAAAACACAAGGCACAT
>CANXYC011244975.1:0-16504 GCA_948193065.1 Aleurites moluccanus | reverse complement strand
TTTGAAACCTATTCATCTAACCATCCATTTCTTCATCATTTGATCCAATGGTTAGATTTAATCAAGCCTAACATAATACCATAAGGTTGCACACATTCTATAACTCCATATTATAAAGGAAAAGACCAAAATACCCTTAGTGCAATAGAAGCACCTCAAGCACCTCAATTGAGCAGCTTGCCGGGAACCATTTTCAACCGGGTTTATTTCTCCAACTATTATTCAAATAAACTAAATAATATCATTTTCAAGTCCTTAAATTCTTTTTTACCTTCAAATATAGTGTTAAATCCATCAAAATCCGAAGGGGTGTGAAATGACCATTTTGCCCCTAGTTCATCAAAAACTCAAAATTTTTCGATTTTGTCCTAACAGCCTTTAAACCTCTTCTATGCATAAAGTCAACTCATATAATATGCATAACTATCAATTTCATGCAGAAATACATAATAATAATATGTTCAAAAGAAAGGAAAAAATGTCCCCCTAAGTTCCTCTTTAAGGGTTAGATCAAGTTTAGGCTGAGGTGTTACAGTAGAGATCCAGATGACAGGTCCTAAAGTGTAGGCCAGTTAGCATTGATAGATCTAGAGGAGTAACTGTTAGTTCCCTGTATGGAAAATGAAAAGTGTTGGTAGTGTCCCACCACCGTTCAGTCAGTGCCTTGATTAAGGCTACATTGCTCTCAGGGTTTGTTTTGATCTTCAAAAAAGATACAAAACTAGTGGGCTCTAAAAAGGGTTTTACCAGAGTTTCAGCTGATATAGCATTAGCTAGATAAGTCAAATTTGATATAGCACCCCTGTTCCTAAGCACGGTGGTCTTTCAAGAAAAAAAAATTTTACTCAGCAAAGATTTGCAAAAAAAAAAAGGTTGAAAAATACCTTGATTTTGCTATCCTCGAAAACATGCTATTCCGGCTCCTGCAATAGATTCTCCTAGTCAGGATTGTCCTGCGGGGCGTCATAGCTATGGTGTCCTCTGTTGCTAGTAGCACTTCCAAAAGTTGAAGCCATTAAGAGAGAATGAAGAATTTTAGAGAGAAAAGCTAGAGAGAAAGGGAGAAATGTGAAAATGAGAGTGAAAGGAATGAGAGAGTCTCACCCCCTATTTATAGATTTTGAAAACCTCAAAAATGACCATCATATCCCCGACTTGGTAAAAAATAAGGAAACTTGCTTTTTCGAAGCAATTCAAGTTAGAATCAAGTGTCGTTAATTTCATTGTTTCTGTATGATTTTTCTCTGTTTGTAGAGCTATCATTTGCCCAAATCAGACCTGGGATGCTTCTGTAATTCAGAAAATGACAGAAATAGAAAAATATCAGAAAAATGAAAAGTTGTCCGAAACTTGGTATATCATACCTGCATATTTCCAAACATTGCAAAGTGTGATAAAAAAACATTTATTTTGTTTCAAACGGACAAAAACAACCTGATTCACTAACATCACGTATGTCATCCGAAATGAACAGCAATGATAGGGGCAGTTGTGAACACTAGTTTTTTCCACCCCTCGGACTTGTGCCAAATAGAACGGTGCTAACTGAAGCCTAAACCATTCACAGACGGAGTTAGAAAATATTAGAAACGGGTCCGGGCCTTTGCTGCCACCTTGAAGGGGAAGCATTGCCGCCACCATCCTAGGCGGTGCCGCTACCCCCTTGGGTGGCGCCGCCCTTCATTGATGGCGGCAACTTAACTACCATCATAGTTGCCGCCCCCTTAAAGCTCTTGTATTGCCCTCTTTAAGTGGCAGCGTTGCCACCCCCCTCTAGTGGCAATTTTCCTTTATGCTCATGGCAGTTTCCTTTTTATGGCTTTTTCATCAAATCCCACATCAGGAAATGATGAAATTTGACCCTTCAAACTTCTACTATAAATACTTGACTCCCTCAACCTAGTTCCAGGCCCTAAAAGTCTTTGAAGTTGAATTTTCCTTCTTAGATTTCTTCTCTTCTCCCACATATACCTATTTTTATTATTTCTTTAACTCTCTTTAAGTTTAAAGAAAGACTTTTTAAGGCGTGTGGAGTCTCAAAATTAATTTATCTTTTCTTTTTGAATTGTCAGGTAAAAGGTACTTTAACCATCTCCCCATGCTTTAATCGATTCAAGGTGAAACTCTAATCCAAAAGAGTACTCCGTCCACCGCCTCCCCAAAGATCAAGACAAAAGGTATCAACTTATAAACTCCTTCTTCTTTTCTTATTTTGATAGAGCATCAAAATAAAAAAACTCATCTTCTACCTTTCTTTAGTTTGATAGAGAATCAAAATAAAGAACCAAAACATGATAAATTGGGTATAAAATTAACCCTCCTTCCCAAGAAGGAAGAACTGCGTGGGTTTTGATTCCCATTCAATGGGATACGCAAACAATCTATATAAAAGCTTAAAATCCAAAAATATTAAAAAATCATCTTTTTTTTTTTACTTTGTTTATTCAATTATTATTTTGTCCATCATATTTATTTTTCTGCATTTTAGCTTAGATCTTTGAGGAATGTATAATCAACCTAGAACCCATAAGAGTTAGAGTTGATATCCCTTATTTTGAGTTTTTGAATTGTAATAATTTACTTTATCGCTCTCTTTTATTGCTTTATTTTATTGCTTTATTTCTTTATGAATTCATCTTATATGTCATTCTTTAAATTGTTTATCAAAATATTTTAAATCAAGGTTAAAATTTGAAGTCAAGTTCAACTGAAAACCTAGTCCCCGAATCCTTTTTGGTTTCAAAGACTAGTACACTTTTTCTTTTGGGATAAAATTGGAGTCAAAATGGGTTTTGACCTTAAATTTTTCCAACAAAAATAACTTAAGGTAGCAACTTCAAAATCATTTTCAAAAGGCACTAGGGTCATCTCAAATGAGCATTTTGATTTTAATTTAGCGGACTGGATGCGGTACTCGGGCGATGCCTCATAATAATATATTCCATGGAGCTCTAGAGTATGTATAGACTGACTCCAAAAAAGAAAATTTACATTGAAGTCGTCGGGTATCCCAAGTACGAAGGAAGAAAACTGTCATGGGATTAGCTCCTAATACTTCTTTCCTGAAAGACAATTTAAACAACTATGGGTGAGTATAAATATACTCAGTGAGCATGTATACATCATTAAACAGATGATATAGATATATAATAACAAAGTATATCAAATTTATATGTCAAAGGTTAATTAATTGCACACCAAATGACATTGGAAGTTTGGAACAGGTAACAGTAATATCAATAATAAATAGTGCTGGAAAAAAAATGGATATCAATGGTAAGCAATATGGTTAAGGTTGACTTAAGTATCACATTTATATTCATATGTATAAGTGACAGATATTGGGCCTTGAACACATATCACATTTAGCTTTCACTTTTAAATTACGTAAGGCAGATCTGACCTCATGGCTAGGACAAGTCCCTTCCTAGCTAGGGTAAACACTATATAAAAGTCATTGTGCACAATGCTAATGGTACTTATCCACTACCTCGTCAGTAAGGTAGCTCTGACTAATCCACATATAAATAGGACAATGGAAATCAATAACAATATCAATTATTCATTAGAAACATTACGGTACAAATTCATTCAATCGGTACACATAAGCTTACTTGTCATTTGGTGTCAATGAATTTCAATAAACATGTGTCGATTTCTTTATTTGGAATAAAGGTAACAATCAACAATAAATATCATGGTATATGGTTAATCATTTGGTATGAATATTTTTTGTCACGACCTGCTCTCGGGACGCGATGGTCTTAGGATGCGAGAGATGCTAGAGGCGACCGACACCCGTAGAACCTAGTATCACATGCATTCATCTATTACCATCAATTTAATATTCAGTTGCCTAATTATTATTCATTCTGTCATTATGTAATCCATCTGTATATTTTACTGCAATTGGCTGTAGTATTCATCATATCATATAATATCATTAGTTAAACTCCAATATAAACTATACATACATGTTCATAAACTAACTATACCATACATAACCCATGGAGCAGCTAGGATATGAACATATCAAAATAGTACAGTGTTTATATAATTACATTGATATAAAATATTGTAGAATCCACAGAGAGTCAAAATGCTGGGATATTTGCCTCATCCTGTGCACCTGACCATGGGAAACAATGAGAGGGTGAGGATATAAGAAACTCAGTGACTCTAATAGGCATCGACCAATAAATAGGTAATGGAATATAAATAAAGAATAGGCAAATTAAATAAATAAATCAATCTACTCAAAAATCTCAGGATACAGAATCAAGTACAGAAATGACTGTAAAGTTAATACTCATGTCAAATGAAGGTATATCACATGGACAAGACATATATAGGGCCATGAAACGCATATAATATGTGGCAAACACATATCAATCTCATATCAATAAACATAAGATGGATCAGGTCTTATGGTTAGGACTGATAACCCTTCCCAGCTAGGGCATAATAATACAATGTGCACAATGTCAACAGTATGCACCCATTACCCTGTCAGGGCGACAACTTTATCAAATCACATCGGAAATAATAGAGACAAGAAACAAGTCAATAGATACCATTGCATAATAATGGTATCAACAAGTATTAATAATTGATCATCAATCAATTCATGGAGCAATATAACCAAAGGAATAACAATAACAAGCGATTATACAATGACCAAGGGTTTGGCAACCAATAATGGAAAGTAACATAAGTTGGTCATTTATGAACAAAAAGTTTACGCAATTGGCATGCCATTGTCGCTGGCGACGATGGCATTCAAATGGTTGGCCTACGGATTTTTGAGCTAGGCATTTTGACAAATACTTGGTGGGCAACTTTGGGTGGACAATTTGACAAGGTTTAGGTGCAACTCCAACATTGCCCCAATTATCAACAACAACACACATTATAAGCAATTCCATAGGCATTATAAACACAACAATAAAAAACATACAAAGGATAAAAAAGGCATACGAAAATCAAGGGAAAACAAGGCAAAAATAAAGGCAAAAATGCCTTAATGGCATTCGGCCAAATTAGAGTTTTTGTGTATGAATTTCAAACTTCAATTTAACACTATAGATATAATAAAGGATGCATAAAAGACTCACCTAACACTCCAAATAAGCCACCAAAATTGATTTACCTCCAATTCTTCAAAGTAGGCAAAAATAGCAAACTTCCTCAATTTGATTTTCTACATTAAACCAACAATAAATAATTCATCAATTAACTTCCAATTAGCATATTCTACACTTAATTTACACAAACTAATCCAATTTCACATAGCCATTTCATACAACTTAGGTTTAGGGTTTGAAAATTGGGCAAAAATGCTATATGCATCAATTAATGCAATTAAACACATTACCCAATCTAATTAACATCTATGATACCTAAATCAATCATAAAATCAAACAAAGCAATAATTTACCTAAAATTGAAGCTTGGGCCGAAATCCTCAAAGTGTTTTGTTCTTGAAATTCTTTGATTTTCAAGGTATAACCGAAATCCTCAAAGTGTTTTGTTCTTGAAATTCTTTGATTTTCAAGGTATAAAATGAATGGAAGATGGAAAATACAAGGTTTGTTTCAAGTTTCCATTGATTTTCCTTAAGAAATTTGAAGGAAAATGGGTGAGCAAAGAAAAAGGAGATTTCGTCTAAGAAGAAGAAGAAGAAAATGAAGAAAAAATTTCTAAGTATGGCTTATATACTAAGTCACATTTGATAAATTTTATTTTGGTCCTAAAACTTTCCTTAAATTATACTTTTGCCATATTTCCTTCTGTAATTTATTTTGAAGATTCTGTTGGAATTTGGATTTCAAAGTGAAGATTTAAACATCTTATTTTTATTTATACTTTATTACAAAAATAGTTTCAGAGCCGTTATGAAACTTAGACAGTCCAAATTTCATTATACCCCCAAAGTTTCATTTATTTACGGTTTTACCATCACTTACTTTTTCAGTGTTCTTAAATATTTTTCACCTCTTTATTTTAACTATAATTACATATGTATATATATGATTCTTTATCCCTAGTCAAAATCGGAAATACATCTGTCGACTAGACTGCTATTTTTATGGCAGCGATATCAACACCGACGTTTTCTAGAAAAATATTTTGTTTTCGTTCTAACTGAGTTTCTAAAATTATCTTTAGTCATTTTGATGATTTTGAACCACATACTGAGAACTTTAATCATATAATTATGGTAGGCTTTTTTAGGGTATTACATTTTTGAAAGCAATTAGGCATATGATCAACTAAATACAATAGACATTTCAATACCAATAACAATCAACGGATATGGATGATTTCAATCTTGAGAAAGATCAAAGGATGCTCAACAATAGCAAAGTGACATTTAATCAAGAAGGAAATATGTTCATTGGTTCAACAAATCAAGACATGGATATGCATAATGATGTATACATTACTCACCTTGCTAAATAACTTTACGTTTCCACTCTTTACTTTTTTACTTTGATCTTTCATTTATATCTTCCTTAGTATTCAAAGTTATATATTAATTTAAATATTAACAATCATTATTCATCTATATGTTATACAGTAATCTTTAATTTAGTTTAATAAATTTCCATTTATTCTTATACTTAGGGTTTTTGGCCTAATAATTCTCACTTAGTAACTTCATTCTGGCAGTTCAAAATTTTTTTATCTATAACTCAGTCTAAACTTATCCAATTGTATTAATTATTTTTCCTACTTAAACTAGACATATTAGGGTCTAACATATCCAAAAATCACATTAATCCCACTACTACACAATTTATAGTGTTAATTTAAATTTAGTCTCATAACTAGCCCTGCTGCCCTGCAACCGTAATCTGGCAATCTCTACTGTTTAGCCTACAAATCAATTTATACTTATCCAATTACTTTGATTATTTTTTTATTAACTCTATACATATGAAATTATAACATATTAAAATTTCAAACTATTTAGATCATTTTACTATTATTAGTGAATTTTCAAAATTAAACTACTATCATAAAATCTTTATTTGGAAAGACCCTGTTTCTATACCTATAATTAATGCTATGATTAACTAATTGTAAAACTATTTTACAGTAATTTATATTATACATAAATAAATATTTATTATGTTTTAAACTTTTTCTAATTTAGAATTTAAAGTCCTCATATCAATAGAATTTTGTAACCTATGTTTTATTTATCAGTCAATTCAGGTAGATTTCATTTATGGTTTAATATCTCTTAAACTACTAATCTAATTGTAAAAACCTTTTACATGCCTGTATAAGACATAAATGAATACTTTTTATTTTGGACACTTCTTCTAATTCTGTGTCTATCGTTATACATAATTAAAACACAGTAGCATTTTTCCTGTAACCCTAATTCTGACCAGTCACGGTTTTTGTTCAATTACTCTCTCCTCACTTCTAATTTCATAAATTTATTTTGGAGAAATCAAATTAACATATTTATCTACAAATTTTATGTTTTGACTAACCTTAAATTCAGTTATTAAAATTTTAAAATACTAGCTACAAATTACTGCCTTAAAATAGTTTTCAGAATCCACTTAAACCCTAGCTTATCTTTAACACTTTTAGGTTAATTCATTCAATTATTTACTCAATTAAACTATAACACATATAAATTTATTTAAAAATCTGATTTTAAGGTTCATACCTCAAATTAAAACACTTGAATCACATTTTCTTTTGCTCCACCAAAAGTTGAATACAATTTTTTTGTCACTTTCTTTCTTCTTTTTCTTCTTCTTATTAACTTCCTATCTAATTTTGGTTGATTTCTTTGGAATGGTTAGAACAAATATTTTTTAGTCATTTCCTCTCAATATAGTTCGGCCAAGCTCTCAATATGGCATCCAATATTTCTCTTTTTTTCACGACTCATTTCTGGATTGCGACGATCTTAGGGTGCGGGAGATGCTGAGGCAATCGGTATCCGTAAAACCCATCAATCACATCAATCTTATAACAATATTGCAGCGGAAATATATCTTACTCATCATCAATCACATAATAATATATATAAACCATTCACTCATATAAACACTATTCATTCTATCACTTCCTATAAATTCTGCAATCATATCATTAATAATCTCTAATATTCCCATACATACATGTTCATACTCTAACTATATCATACAAAACCCATGGAGTAGCTAGGATATGAACATATAAAATAATACAGTGTTCATAATATTACACTAACACAAGATCTGTAGAATCTATAGAGAGCTAAAAAAGCTGCGATATTTACCTCCTACTTTGTACCTGAGAGGGCAAACAGTGAGAGTGTGAGTATATATGATACTCAGTGAATCTAATATGCATTGACAAATAACAAATAATGGAATATCAATAAGCAGTAAGCAGTTGACATAAATGAATCAAACTGCTCAGAATGTCTGTAATACAGAATCAAGTATAAATATGACCGTAAGTAAATAATCATATCGATGAAGTACATATCACAAGGACAAGATGGAAATGACAGATACAGAGCCATGAAACGCATAGAAATGTGCCAAGTGCAAATCACTATACGTATATATATAAACATAAGACTGTACGGGTCTTATGACTAGGACATCTCTTCCTAGTATAGGGTATCAATCAATACAATGTGCATAAGGCCGACAGTATGAACTCACTACCCTGTCGAAATAACAGCTATGTCAAATCACCTCGGAATCAATAAAAGTAATAAACACATCCATAGATACCATTTCAAATTAATGGCATCTACATGTATCAATAACTCATTAGAATTCAATTTAATGAGCATAAAGTCAATAAGACATCAATAATAATCGATTAAACAATGACCAAAGATCTAACAACCAAAAATAGGAACAAACATAAAATGGTCATTTGCGGTAAAAAAGTTGACGCAATTGGCATGCCATTGTCGCTGGCGACGGTGATATTCAAATGGTTGGCCCATGGATTTTTCGGTATGATTTTGGTGCAATATTGACATTGCTCCAATTATCAACAAACAGACACATGGAAAGCAATTTATAGGCAACAACCACAACTCAATAATCTTCATCAAGCATATCAAATTGGCATGGAGAACAAGTCCAAAACAAAAGTACAAAATTAGACATTTTACCACAAATAGAGTTCGGCCAAAAAGGGTTTTTCCCATATGAATTACAATTAACGTTTTATCAATTTAGGTATGAAAATTGATGCATAAGAGACTCACCTAGCACTCCAAATCACCTAGCAAACTCGCTTCGCCACCCAATTCCTCAATTCCTCGTTATAGGCCAAAATCGGCGAATTTATTCAATCGAATTTTCTACAACAATGTGAACATCAATTAATCACCAATAAATATCCAATTGACTTATTTTATACTCAATTTATACATCCTAACTCATTTTAACAAAATCCAAACTTACAACTTCACTTTAGGATTTGAAAATTGGGAAAAATTATTTAATTCGTCAATTGATACAATTAAAGCATTTACCCAATCCTAACAACACCTAATTAGCCTAATTAAACCATAAAAATAAACAAATAAACAACTTACCCAAATTCTTTCAAATGGACAAATTCCCCAATGGTGGAGTTCTTCAATTTCCTTGAATTTCTATGGTTGAATTTGGTGGATAATTGTTTGTATGGTGTTTAATTCAAGTTTCCAATAACTTTTCTTCACAAAATTATTGAAAATTTGAATTAGAAATGGAAGGAAGAACTCACGTCCAAAGAATAAATGAAATGAACAAAAATTTTCTAAGTCTTGCTTATATAGTAAGACAAAAATGGCAAATTTCACTTTTCGTCCTCTAACTTTCCAAAATTTGCTTTTAGTCTTTTTTCGCTTGGTAATTTATTCCAATAATTTCGTCGAAAATTGGAATTCAAAGTGAATGTTCAAACATCTTATTTTTATTAATACTAATTAATAAAAATAGTTTCAGAGCCATTCTGAAACTCAAACTGTCGAATTTTCACTATTCCCCAAAAATTCTCTTTATTTATGATTTTGCCATCGCTTACTTTATCAGTGTTCTTAAATATTTTATCATCTTTCTTTTTACTGTACTCCCATATACATATACATTATCATTTACCCTCAATCTAAATTCAAAAATTCATCCGTCGACCGTACTGCCATTTTTTGCGGTAGCGATATCGGTACTGATGATTTCCGAAAAATTTTCTCATTTTCGCTCTAACTGAGTTTCTAAAATTATTTTTAGCCATTTCAATAATTTTAATCCATATACTAAAAACTTTATTCACGCAAACATATTATGAATTTATAGGGTATTACACTTTTATACACCAAAGTCAAAGAAATAGGAATTGTGTAGAAAATTCTATCCTTTGTCCACTCGTTAAATTCTCATTCAAATGAAAGAAAAATTATCTAACAATAATCATTTCTATAACATCTTGGACAGCCACTACTACAAGATAATTCCAGAATTTTTGATAAAAAAATGATATTTTATTGATCGGTCCCATATCTTTGCTTAATTGCACTTTTACCCAAAATTTTTCTTAATTTTATTTTGACCCCGAAACTTCATGTAATTTATTTTGTCTACTCTGTTTAGATTCAACCATTAATATGGGGAGTGAAATACCTTATTTTTAGATGTTCTATCATTTAAAAATACTCTAGGTCCGATTATGTATCATATACAGCCCGTTTCCAAAAATGTCCCTAATATTGCCTTTGATTACATTTCTTGCCACTCTATTGATTTTCAGTATTTCAAAATATTTTTCAACTCTTTTTTTTTTAACTAAAAATTCACATAAATATAGATGACACTTTACCCCTTGGTCTGAGTCAGAAATTCCTAAATCAACCAGACTGTTATTTCTCAGGCGATATAATTTACACCGGTATTTTCCAGGACAGTGTCACAAAAGTGACCTGGTTGAGGTTCCAAAATTTCTAAATATTATTCTCTACCATTCTCTGTATATTTCAGTAATTAATTGAGTCTATTCATACTTAAGTCAATATCATATCCGTTATTATAATCCAATATATCCATACTGTCACGACCCGTTTATGGATTGTGATGGTCCTAAGGTGAGGAGATGCCGAGGCGACCAGCACCCGTAGAACCCATCAATTTCATCAATACAATAACAATATTGTAGTGGAAATATCTATACCCATCATCAATCACATAACAATATATAACCATACACTACACATATGCACTAGCCATTCTATCACTCTATCGTTCATTCTGTAACTTTCTGTAAATACCATAATCATATCATTAATAATCTCCAATATTCCCATACATACATGTTCATACATTAACTATACCGTATAAAACCCATGGAGCATCTAGGATATAAACATATAAAATATGTATTGTTAAATAATTACACTGCTATAACACTGCAGAATCCACAGAGAGTCAAAAGTGTTGTGATATCTACCTCCTACTCTACACCTGAGAGGGTAAATGTGAGAGGGTGAGTATATATGATACTCAACAAATCTAATATGCATTGAATAATAAAATAGGAAATGGGATATCAATAAGCAATAGGCAAATGAAGTAAATAAATAAATCTGGTAAGAATATCTGTAATACAGTATCAAGTACAAAATATGACTATAAGTAAACAATCACATCAATAGGATGTATATCACATGGATAAGATGGAAATGACAGATATAGAGCCAGAGAAGGCATATAAATGTGTCAAGCATAAATCACTCATATAAATAAACATAAGACAAATCAAGTCTTATGACTAGGACATCCCTTCATAGTATAGGGTATCAAACAATATACATTGTGCACAAAGTTGACAGTATGTACTCACTACCTTGTTGGGGTGGTAGCTCTGTCAAATCACCTCGGAATCAATAAAATCAATAAACACATCAATAGAGACCATTTTAAAATAATGGCATCAACAAGTATCAATAACTCATCATCAATCAATTGAATGAGCAATAGAGTCAATAAGACATCAATAACAATCTATTATACAATGACCAAAGGTCTAGCAACCAACAATGGGAACAAACATAAGTTGGTCATTTACGGCCAAAAAATTGACGCAATTGGCATGCCATTGTTGCTGGCGACGATGGCATTCAAATGGTTGGCCTATGGATTTTTGAGCTAGTCATTTTATCGAACACATTGTGTGCAATATTCAATAGACATTTTGGCGTGGTTTTGGTGTAACATTGACATTGCCCCAATTATCAACAACAATACATAATGTAAGTAATTCCATAGGCATTATATACAACTCAATAAACGTCATCAAATGTATCAATTTGGCATGCAAAAGCCATAGGAAAAACAAGAACAAAACTAGGCAAATTTGCCCTAATTAAGTTCGACCAAAATGGCACTTTCACAAATGGATTCCAATTGGCATTTTAACAATTTAGGCATGACAAATGATGCATAAAAGACTCACCTAGCACTCCAAATCACCAAGCAAAATTGCTTTGCCACTAAATTCTTTAAATTCCTCAAAGTAGACAAATTTGGCAATTTTCTTCAACCAAAATTTTTACAATAAACCAACCATCAATTATTCACCAATAAACATCCAATTAACTTATTATATACTCAATTTACACATTCTAATCCATTTGCATAAAATCCATCCATATAACTTAGGTTTAGGGTTTGAAAATTGGGCAAAAATACTATATGCATCGATACAATTAAACTAATTACCCAATCTAACTAACATCAAACAATCTTAAATAAACCATAAAATCAACCAAAACAACATTTTACCTCAAATGCTTGAAATGGTCGAAATCATGAAGTCCATCTTTCTTGAAATTTTCTTGATTCCTATGGATGGAAATGGATGGAGGATGGATAATTTGTAGTTTATTTCAAGTTTCCATCAATTTCTCTTAACAAAATGGAAAAAAAAAAAAATCAAATGGAAAGATAAAGAGAAAGCTATTGTCATGACCCATTTTCGGATCGCGATGGTCTTAGGGTGTGGGAGATGTCGAGGCGACCGGCTCCTGTAGAACCCATCAATCACTACAATGCAATCACATTCAAGAAGCACATATCACATGGACAAGATGGAAATGACAGATATAGAGCCATGAAACACATAGAAATGTGTCAAGCACAAATCATAATATATGTATATAAATATAACATAAGATGGATCAGGTCTTAGGACTAGGACATCCCTTCCTAGTATAGGATATTAATCAATATAATGTACACAAGGCTGACGGCATGAACTCATTACCCTGTTGAAATGGCAGCTCTGTCAAATTACCTCGGAATCAATAGAAGCGATAAACACATCAATGGATACAATTTAAAAATAATGACATTGGCAATATCAATAACTCATTAGAAATCAATTTAATGAGCCTAAAGTCATTAAGATATCAATAATAATCGATTAAATGATGACCAAAGGTCTAACGATAAAAAATGTGAGCAAACATAATTTGGTCATTTGCGGCCAAAAAGTTGACGCAATTGGCATGCCATTGTCGCTGGCGACGGTAACATTCAAATGGTTGGCCTATAGATTTTTCGGCATAGTTTTGGTGCAATATTGATATTTCCATAGTTATCAATAAACATAAACATGGAAAGCAATTTATAGGCAACAACCACAACTCAATAATCTTCCTCAAGCATATCAAATTGGCATACAAAAGCCATAGGAAAACAAGAACAATATTTAGGCAAATTTGCCCTAAAGTGGTTCGGCCACTTTAGGGTTTCCACTCAAGGATTCCAAATTTCATTCTAACAATTTAGGCATGTAATTTGATGCATAAAAGACTCACCTATCACTCTAAATCACCTAGCAAACTTGCATCGCCACCCAATTCCTCAATTCCTCGTTATAGGCCAAAGTCGACAATTTTCTCCAATCGAATTTTCTATAACAATACGAACATCAATTAAACACCAATAAATATCCAATTAAATTATTCTATAGCCAATTTACACATCCTAACTCATATGCACAAAATCAAATCTTACAACTTCACTTTAAGGTTTGTAAATTGGGGAAAATTATTTAATACATCAATTATGCAATTAAACCATTTACCTAATCCTACCAGCACCTAATCAAACTAATTAAACCATAAAAACTAACAATTAAACAATTTACCCAAAAACCCTCAAATGGCTGAAAATTCCAAAGGTGGAGTTCTTGATTTTCCTTGAATATCTATGGTTGATTTTGATGGATAATGGTTTGTATGGTTTTTGTTTTAGGTTTCCATCAATTTCTCTTCACAAATCAAAACAAAAATCAAATGGAAAAAGAAGAAAGAAGACACAGATGAAGAACATGAAAAAGGAGCAAAAATTTTCTAAGTCTTGCCTATATAGTAAGACAAAATGGCAAATTTCTCTTTTAGTCCTCCAACTTTCTATAATTTGCTTTTGGTCCTTTTTCGCTCGATAATTTATTTTGACAATTCTATCAGGAATTGGAATTCAAAGTGAATGTTCAAACATCTTATTTTTTATTAATATTAATTAATAAAAATAGTTTCAGAGCCATTCTGAAACTCAGACTGTCGAAATTCCACTATACCCCCAAAGTTCCCATTATTTACGGTTTTGCCAACGCTTGCTTTATCAGTGATCTTAAACATTTTTCTCATCTTTTTTTTTTACTGTATTCATACATGAATATAAATTATCATTTACCCTCAATCCAAATTTAGAAATTCATCCGTCAATCGTATTGCCATTTTTGCGGCAGCGATATCGGTACCGACAATTTTCGAAAAATTTTCTCATTTTCGCTCTAACTGAGTTTTTAAAATTATCATTAGCTATTTCGATAATTTTAATCCATATAATAAGAACTTATTTCACAAAAACATGTTATGCATATATATAGGGTATTACATTCTACCCTCCTTCAAAAAAATTCGTCCTCGAATTTAAATACACATATACATATACATACATCTATACATACCTCAATGATCAAACAGGAAGGGATATTTGTCCCTCTTGCCTTGATTGTTTTCCCATGTGCACTCTTCCATCAACTGATTTCTCCATAGCACTTTAACCATTGGGATTTCTTTGTTCCTCAATTTCCTGACTTGTCTGTCTACAATCTCCATTGGTAGCTCCTTAAATGACAAGTCTTCATTAACTCCAATATCCTGTACCTCCAATATATGTGATGGATTAGACATATATTCCTAAGCATGGAAATATGGAACACTGGATGAACATGGCTCAAACTAGGTGGAAGGGCCAATCTGTAGGCCACATTGCCAATCCTATAAAGTATCTCAAATGGGCCTACAAATCTTGGTGACAACTTCCCTTTCTTCCCAAATCTCATAACACCCCTCATCGGTGAGATCTTAAGAAAGACATGGTCACCAACTGCAAAATGCACATCCTTCTGCTTCGGATCAGCATAACTCATGCATCTCATGGATCAAAGGTCTCCTCACAACTGAGATGTGAGCTAGACTACCCATAGATTTTTGGCTCAATGCATCAGCTACTACATTAGCTTTGCCCGGATGGTAAAGGATCTCACGATCATAATCCTTTAGCAACTCAACCCATCTGTGCTGTCGAAGGTTCAGATCTTTCTGTTGAAGTATATACTGTAAACTCTTATGATCAGTATATATCTCGCATTTAGACCCATACAAATAATGCCTCCATATCTTCAATGCAAACACTACATCTGCCATCTCTAAATCATGTCTCGGATAGTTTCCCTCATGCTTCTTTAACTTTCGAGAAGCATAGGCAATCACTCTTCGAAGTTGTATCAAAACACACCCTAATCCAATGCGAGAAGCATCACAATACACTGTATACTTCTCATCCTCTGATGGAAATGCTAACACTGGAGCACTCGTGAGGCAAGTCTTCAAAGTCTGAAAACTATTCTCACACTCATCTGTCTATAGATATGTCTCCTGCTTCCGCATCAACTTAGTCAAGGGAGCTACAATTCTGGAGAAATCCTTCACAAATCTCCTGTAGTATCCTGCCAAACCAAGAAAACTATGAATCTCTGAAACATCAGAAGGCTGAGGCCAATTTGCAACTGCTTCAACCTTTTGAGGATCCACCATAATACCCTCCTCACTAATCACATGACTAAGGAAACACACTTTGGTTAGCCAAAACTGGCACTTAGACAACTTAGCACACAACTGATGCTCTCTAAGTGTCTGCAATACAATCCTTAGATGCTCTGTATGCTCCTCCTCACTCCTAGAATAGATAAGGATGTCATCAATGAACACTATGACAAACTTATCCAAGAAGGGCCTAAACACCTTATTTATCAATGTAACACTTTAGCCTAAACTCTGATAGGGACCTTTAGGGAAATTATTTTCCTTTCTTTATGATGTGTTAATATGATATGTGAATGCATGGAATATATATATATATGCATGTTATATGACCTAATTTTTAGGCCTAGAGTTGGTTTGAAGTCAGTTAGGACT
>CANXYC011244973.1:0-11792 GCA_948193065.1 Aleurites moluccanus | reverse complement strand
TCATTATTCATACACACTATAAAAAATTTACAGTACAAAAAAAACTTAAAAAACGCCTAATAGCTAGGCAGTTGGAGTTACCCATATTGGTGGCCGCCAAACAAAGTCTTTATCACATTTATATCCTCGCAATGGCTCAATACGTCTCCTTTCCATGTCAAACACACCAATATCAAACCCTCCTTCAATTCCCTCATAGTGACATTAAAAAAAAATCATCTATGAATTCTTAAATCAAGGTACTGATATTGATCCGATAAATAGTATATCATCACCTATTTTCCACCTTTCACCACTTTGAATAATAAAAATCAAACTTGAATACATTAAATTCATCGGTTTTATTTGAAAAAATTTATTTTGGGTCATCAGTAGAATTAACATCTACTTGTCATGCAACCAACAAAAGTCCAATGGAAGATTGGACTAAAGTACATTTTATTGCCAAAGACATTATTAGGACATGGTGGTGCTATTTCAGTCACCTTTGAGCAAAGATTAATATCAACAATCATGAGTTATCCATTATGACCTAAAGCATATAGCTTCCCTTTATAGAATAGAATATATGCATATGATTTGATATCCGATAGCAGTCCATTTATCATCTCCATGTTTACAATAAGCCAACTTGCAAGCATCACCATAAATAGCTGCAACTAGATAATCATCACTTAAGCTAGACGATGATAAAATTATCTTATCTATAAAATGATCTCGTACATGAGTTAGAAGTAAGAGTGTAAGTTTGATTGCGTCCTTTGATCCAAATAACGTACTCTTCTTGCTCATTAGGACAATAGTCTTTAACATCAGGGAACTTAGTTCTTGGAGGAAGAGGAAGTTAAATTTGAACTCCTGTGAGTGGGTTAATGAGATACATTGAAGGAGTATCTTGGTAACCACCCAACCATGGGATGATCCTCGAAACAACATGCGTCATCTCAGATAAGTTAAGGTAATAGATTTTCTTTTTCTTACGTGTCAAATAATCAATGTGATGCTTTGTTAGTGACATTGCATGGTAACAATAACCAAGGAAGCTGAAGTTGTCTGCGATTAGGCTTTTTTGGGAAAAAGATTGCGATGACTTGTATATTATACACAAGACAATCGAACCTTCTCAATATACAAAATTAGACGTTGTTCAATTTCTCTCAGTAAATCCATAGGAAGCTCTTTCCACCGACCAAAGAGGAATGCATAATTTTTCGGAAGAGAGGGCACAATTTCATTTCACATCCACCTCACAAATTTTTTTTATGTGTGCAGTGCATAAAATACAATGACTTGTAATTTATCTTAATTGTAAGATTTTTCCTTCAAATACAGTGTCACTTCACTATCTACATCTACATCTAGTAATACCAACAAGTAACCATAACAATTCTTAAATTTCATTTTAACTGTCATAATATTACTAATAAAATCAATGTCAGAATAGCTATTTACTTGGAAATCCTAAAAAATAAGAGAAAAAGTGAGGCACACTAAAAATAAACTAACTATGTTTAGAATTTACATAAAAAGCTTACGAAAAAATATCTTAATAATTTATTTGATGCAAATAAATTTTAAAAATTTATTTAAAAGCTTATTATCAATATTTATTTAATATGCATACCAATTTTTAAATTTATATCTTTTTTGTAAAGAAAATTTTATATTTGTAATATTATAAAATTAAAAATATTTAGCCAAAACCTATATAAAAAATAAATTTTATACCTACAAAATATTATATAATTATATATAAATAGTTAAGGGTTGCTTTATTCGTCAAGGATATTTAAGCGGGAACATTATATATAAATTATCGATAGTGTTGTATATTTGGAATGCATACTGAAGTAAATGATAGGGTTTTGTTTCTTAAATTTGTTGTCATTGATTAATTGTCCATTGGGAAATGATAAATCTATAATAATAATTAATTTCTCCTCATTGTGACACATATGGTGTGTGTCTAATTATAGTTGGTGTATAAAGTTATATGAAAGGTATAGGGTTTTATTCCTAAATTAAAAAAATTCAAAAATAAGAGAAAAAATATTTTAAAAAAAATTAAAAAATCAATGGGGGCACATATCCCCTGCCCCCTATGTAGGCCCGTCATTGCCACCGACCCATTATTTGATACGTGCAACTAAATAAAATGTAAATATCTTAGCAAAGAATTGTTCTCGTGATCAATGTTCTAATATTAATAAACACAATGTTACACTAATCATAATTGGATTAGTAGACCATATATAAAACTCTAGTCCTTAAATAAATCAATCCATATATATATATATATATATATATGTTAGGATAATATTGTAGATAATACTGTAATCCTTTCCTTATAGTAGAATGCATACTTTGTATAGGAAACTTAAAATCCATACTTGTATAAGAAACTTCTTAAGCCTCTTGTATTATATTCAACCTATGTAACTCTATATATAAAGTTGTATCTTCTAATAAGATATACATAACAATTATCTTAACATGATATCAGAGCCCTCAAGTTAAAAAAGATAAAATCTTAAAACACCCTAGCCACAAACCTGATTTTTTTTTTCTTTGCTTTTGTTTCTTCGGTCTTCTTCCTTGCTTCCATTTCTCAAGTTATTTCTTGCTTCTGTTTCAATAATTGCCGACCAGCAATTCATCCCTGTTACTTCTACCACCGCTGCGCCGCCCATCCCTTCCTCTCACCACCATTCCTTTAATATCAAGCTTCTCGTAATTACCTTGCATGGAAGACTCAATTTCTTCCATTACTTAACTACCAAAAAATGATCAGCTTGATTGATGGCACAAATACTCCTCCTACTCGTATGATGGCTTCTTCAACCAACCGGATTGCTCAAATTCCAAATCTAAAAATTGTAACCTAGTTTGATAAAGACCAGCTTCTTCTTGCTTGGCTTCTCTCCTCTCTAACTAAAGAGGTATTTCCTTATGTTATAGGATTAACATCATCTTTTGTTGTTTGTAAAGCATTAGAAAGTGCTATTGGTTCTGTATCTTAGAACCATCAACTCCAATTAAATATTGAACTAAAAGAGTTAAAAAAACGTGATATGTCAGTTTCTCAATATCTTAAAAAAGCTACAGGTTTAACAAATGAAATGGCAGCTGCTGGACGTCCTATTTCTCCAGCTGAATTTCATTCAATTATCTATCGCAATAACAGAGTTGAATTTCATCCAATTATTACTGCCTTGAACCTTTGAAGTGAACCAGTTTCTTTTTCTGAACTCCATAGTCAATTAATTGCTCATGAGATTTTGATCAAGAGTGTGCAGGAATCACCCCTTGCCAACATGGTGTACCGATCACCACTTTCTGCTACTGGTCCTCTCATTGCATCGCCCCTGCTTGCTGGAGTTGCTTCGCATGATAGTCCTCGTCCTCAAGGATGGTGTCGGCGTAACAAAGGCCCTTGCCAAATTTGCGGTTATCGCAACCATACTGCTGATAGATGTCGTGGCCTTTATGGTCCTTGCAATCAAAATATCTACAGCCTCAAGTTAATTTTGTTATGGAGAAGTCACAGGTTCCTCCTCCAAATTCTTTTTATAATTGGCCTTTGTCTCAAAATATTTTTGTGCCACCACATTCGGTATAATACCTTAGAAAGAAATAAAGAAATATATATATAAAAGAAACACATACCTTGGGATCAAACTCGGGTCTGGTGGAAGGAAAGGTGAGCCTTCCAACCACCATACCAACTCACACTTCTTGTAATTAAAGGATGAGATATATACAAGGTATTGTCTTTTAAGTTATTAAAAAATAATAAAAAATGCATTTGATTGGTTATTTAACCAATTAAAATGCGTGTGATTGGTGGAAAGAAAGAAGCAGCATTCATATACAAAAGAGAAAAGAGAAGAGAGAAAAAATTTTCATGATCTACGTCGATCCAACCACCGGTGATCGTCACTACTAGCACCAGGAGGAAGCTCGGAATCCAGCGATGCAACAGGTGAAGTTTGGGAGCAAGCCACACTCACCGAAGAAAGCTAACGCCGACCAAAAGTCTTTCAAGGACATTTTCGGCCAAAGCCAGCCCCCGTTTCCGGCGATTTCACCATCCTTGAGCTTTTCTCAGTTCAACCTGTCATTTTTTCCTTGATCAGAGAACGGAACACGGGACTGAAAAAACGACAGTCCAAGTCTTTTTCTGATTTTTCTTGCAAAGTGAATTTTTAGTTACTCTAAAAATTATGTTTAACATTATGAAAATTAATGGAAGTTAGTTTGTTAATTAAATATGGAGTTTAGATACCGATTAAATAATTATAGGGAAGAAAATAATATTTAACTGTCTAAAAATTATGTAAAAATTGTTGAGTTAATACGAGAGAATTAATTTTGAAATATTATGGGTAATTTATTATGTGGATTCTTGATTGTATTATGGATGAATAAAGTTGTTGAGATGTTTAATTTAATTGTTGAATAAGAATTAAGGAACATAATTATTTTTATCGATGCTATGTAAAAATGGTTTATGTATTAATATTGAGAATTTTGATGGTGTATCGTTGAGGAGGATATGATGATGATGCTTGTAGGTCCCAGATGGTCAATAATTTTATTGAGTTAGATTATTGTTGACTATTAATATTTTTGAGGAGGCTATGTCCTATTTTAAGGGAGATTTTGTCAAATTTTTATAGAATTTTTAATTATTCTAATAGAGTTATAATTATGAAAATCTATTAGTTAGTAGCTAATTCATCTTTGTTAATGATTTTTAGATACTCCGGGTGCGTCCGTAGTGAGTCCCAGTGGAGTTAGGGACTGAGTATCTCCTTTTGTACTGTGAGTTGATATAATTTAATTTAACTCTGCATTCGAGCATATCATGAAACATTAAATATATTTATATATATATATATATATCATTATTTGCATTAGATTAAGAGACATATGTATGTTTATGTCATTAATTCATGTATAATGATAAATTGATGTGTTGTTGTGTTGCGATGAAAATGGAGTGATATGAAATCTGCCAATAGTTATATAGGTAATGTAAATCATATAATGTGATATTTTATGATGATATATGATATGACATGTTATGAAATGATTATGATGATATTATTACAGAGATTAGTCTAGTTAGAACTGGTTTCACCGTGACTCCTAGACATAGATAAAAGAGTATTAGGATGTTTGGTTTGAGCTGGTCTCACCGTGACCTCGTAATGGGATTTTAAGAGAGTCAAGGGAAGGGGTCAGCTCCCCATTTATGTTTATGGTTATTAGATGGAGGATAGATTCTACTAACTATTTCCATCATAAATATTATGTATGTTTATGGATGATTACTTGTATTTTGGCATTTTATGTAGAAAAACCGTTGTCATGGATGTTTTATTTAATTAGATCAGCTTATTGAGTGGGATGCTCATCCTTGTTCAATATTTTTCAGGATTGGTTCTCCATCATCTTCTTAAAGACTAGCTTCGTTTCCTTCTTCGCAGAGATTCACCTATTTTAAGGTTGTTATGTAATTTTATTTCCTTTAACACTTTCGCAATTACCTGTGTGATAGATAGATGTAATTTGATGGTATCCTTATTATTATTAGATGTATGACTGATGATATAGATGATTTGTGGGTTGATAGAGTCCCCACCTATGTGATGGATATATGTATGGACTCTATTTTTTTCAAGATAATGTTTAGTTGAGGAATATATCTCCACTTATTATGATGAATATTGTTTATGTGATATTGAGTTATTGTTGGATTATATTAGATTTTTATACAAGTTAGGCTTGCTATGGGTTCTGGTAGCATATCGTTTTCCTATTCCTAGCGCCGATCATGATTTCAGGTTCGGGTCATGATAAAGTTGGTGTCAGAGCTATAGGTATTAGATCTTATGATCTTTATAGTTGAGGAAAGTATGATGAAATGGGTCTTATAGGTTAGTAATTGCAGAAGTAATTACGATTCCTATTTGTCTTGTTGAGTCTCTTTTGCTTCAATTATTAGCATTAAGCCTTGAATTATGATCATTTTTAGTATATTTAATGATGATTATGTTTGTATGATAAATCTAAAGTATAATTCTTTTATTAGCATAATGATCAATATGAGGAGAAGAGCGAACACTAATGTAGAGTAAGATATTCCTTATGAGGCTTATAACCATCTCGTTGCACCCAACATATCTAGGAGAGGTTGACCTAGGGTTAATAAGAGTGCTCCAGCCGAGGTTTAGGGACAATCTCCTTCACAAAGGGCTTATGGAATGGAAGGGTTTGACATGACTACTTTTGTACATAGTGTGGTTGATTTTCAAGGTGCTATGGGTACAACGGCATAGACCATGCTACAGTAGCAACAACAACAGGCCTAGAATATAGCTAGGGTCCAAACATCTGCAGAGGTAGAAATGTATCATTTTACTAAGTTGGGAACACTAAAATTTGATTGGATAGGAGATCATTTTGAGTACTTGAAAATAGTAAAAAGAATGACAAATTTCCTATATGTTTCAGATAAGCAAGCAGTAGAGATGGTTGGGTTTAATTTGAGGGAATTTGCAACCAACGAATGGTATCAGAATTATATGAAAGATCGAGTAGATCAATTGACATGGGAATAGTTCTTTAACTTGTTTATAAAATTTGTCATCCCAGATGCAGTAAGATTTAGGAAGATGTGTCAATTTGAAAGATTAAAGCAAGGGGAAAAGTCTATAGAGGAGTATACGCAAACTTTCGTGGACCTCAGTTGGTATGCCCCCACCTCTATTCTAATTGAATAGATGAAAATAGATTGGTTTGTAGCAGGATTAGATATTGCTTATGTCTCTTTAGTGGGGTTTAGTGGCTCATTTATTGAAGCGGTGGATAGAGCTCGTAGGGCTAAGATGAATTTTTTTCCTGAATTAGCTGAGGGTAAAAATAAGAAGAGTAAAGGAAATCCTCAAGCTAGTGTATTTGTTTATAGTAATACAGATTATACTGCAGAGACTTAGGTGATGAGTTCAAAATCATCTGGCCATAGAGAGAAAATGACAGGATCAAGGAAGGATCATGGTAGACATCGGTTAGGGGGATCATCTAGATTCCAGCAAAGTTATGGTAGTAGTGGTTAGAGTTTAAGACATAGTGGTTCAGGATTTGGGATTGGGATAATACTTGTAATAGATGTGGCAATATGCATCTAGGACCCTCCAATTCAGAGGTCAACAGACTCATACTCAATGATCTATGGCTAGCGTAGGCTAGCCTATCTTCTTTTGAAGACCAACAGGGTCGTGGTACAATAGGAAGAGGTTTAAGAGGTAGGATGAGTAGTAGAGGGCCCGATCAGTCCTAAGGTCATAATCATCTAGATAGAGGGCAAGCCATAGTCATCACTTTGACTAATCAGGATGCTCAAGCATCCAATGCAGTTGTTTCATGTATTCTTCCTGTATGTTCTGTTGAGTCATGAGTATTAATTGTTTTGGGCGCTACGCATTCATTTATTTCTCCTAGTTTGGCTATGAAATTAGGTAGACAAATAGTTGCTTTAGAATGTCCATTATTTATTGCTACTCCTATAAGTAAAGCCTTGATTATAGATATGGTTTTTCCTTCATGTTCCATTAAAGTGAAAGGGAGATAACTTTTAGCAAATCTTCTAATATTAGATGTTATGGATTTTGATGTAATTTTAGGAATGGATTGGTTAGCTTTTCATTTTGGCTATGTGGACCATAGAAATAAGGAAGTGATTTTTCGTATTCGTGACGATGTGGAATTTAATTTTAAATGAGACCATACCATTGCTCATTGTAATTTAATTTCAGTAATTAGTGCCTGGAAGATGTTAAGACAATGTCAGGGTTATTTGTCTTTGGTTAGGGATGTGATAACTGATGTGAACAAAATTGACAATTTGTCAGTTGTTAATAAGTTTGCTGATGTGTTTCCTGATGAGTTGCTAGGGATACCCCCAGGTAGAGAGATTGAATTCTGTAAAGATGTGGTACTGAATACAAAGCCTATTTCAATGCCGCCTTACAGGATGGCACTTGCTGAATTGCAAAGAGTCAAAGCAAAAGTTGCAGGAATTGTAGGATAAGTGTTTTATCAGGCTTAGTACATCATTTTGGGGTGCTTCAGTGCTTTTTGTTAAAAAGAAGGATGGTTCTTTATGGCTTTGTATTGATTACAAACAGCTTAACAAGATGATTATTCGCAATAAATATCCCTTCCTCAGATTGATGATTTATTTGATCAGCTTTTTCAAAAATATATTTGAGATCGGGTTATCATCAATTGAGGATTAGGAGAGATGACATACCCAAGCTAGCGTTTAGGACAAGACATGGCCACTTGAGTTTTTGGTAATGTCATTTGGGCTTACTAATACACCAACAACTTTTATAGTTTTGATGAATAGGGTGTTCATACCCTTCCTAAGACTATTTTTTGATAGTTTATATTGATGATATTTTGGTTTATTCTAAAAGTGAGGAGGAACATGCTTGGCATTTAAGAATGGTGTTGCAACCTTAAGAGAGCATTAGTTATATGCCAAATTTTTTAAGTGTGAATTTTGACTAGACAATATGGCTTTCTTGGGACATATGGTATCTAAAGATGACATTAAAGTAGATCCTAAAAGATTTAGGCAGTTAGTAATAGGTTTAGACAGGCCACAATAACTGAAGTTTATAGTTTTCTTAACTTAACTTGTTATTATCACCGCTTTGTACAAGACTTTTCAAGAATTGCAGCACCTCTTACAAGATTGACTCAAAAGAAAGTCAGGTTTCAGTTGATAGATGCTTGTAAGGAAAGTTTTCAGAAGTTGAAAGATTACTTGACCTCCGTACCTGTGTTGACTTTACCTTCGTGTATAGGTGGATATATAGTGTATTGTGATGCTTCGAGAGTAGGCCTTGGTTATGTATTAATGTAGTATGATAAGGTAATAACATATGCATTTGGACAATTGAAGAAGCATGAGCAAAACTATCCTACTCATGATTTGGAAATGGTTGTTGTAATATTTGTATTAAAGATATGAGGCACTATCTGTATGGAGAAACATGTGAAATTTATACGGATCACAAAAGTTTGAAGTATATTTTTCAGCAGTGGAGATGGATGAAACTTTTAAAGGACTGTGATCTTAGTATTCTTTACCATCCAGGAAAGGCTAATATGATCGTAGATGCTTTGAGTAGGAAGTCTTCAGGTAGTTTAGCTCATATTAGTGTTGAAAGGAGACCACTTGTAATACCCTAGAAAGTCCTAACTTGTATGCATGAATTAATTTTCAGTGTATGATTTAAAGGCATTGAAATGATGGGAAATAATTTCAGAGACACAGTTAGAAAGCGAATAAATTACTTTTTAGGAAATCGTCGATGTCGGAAACACTGCCGAGAAATTAGCTGTCCGGTCAACAGATGAATTTTTAAATTTAACTAGGGGGTAATAGATCACATAAATGCAAGTGTAATTTTGGTAAAAAGAAAAAAGTGAAAAACATTTAGGAACACTAAAAAAGTAACCAATGGCAAAACAGTAAATAAATGGAACTTCGAGGTGAATAGTGGAAATGAGTTTGTTTGGGTTTCAGAATGACTCTGAAACTATTTTTATAAATAAGTATAAATTAAAATAAGCCTTTTGATTCCCCACTTTGAAATCTAAATCCTAACAGAATTATCAGAATAAATTACAGAAGAAGTTGGGGTCAAAATAGAATTACATGGAAGTTTAAGGACTAAAATATAATTTGCCATTATGACTTAATATATAAGCCATGCCTTTGTCAAATTTTGCCATCTTATTCCTTCTTCATTCAAGTGGCTGAAACCTTGCTTCAACCTTCCATCCATTTGTTCTTCATTTCCAACCAAATTTTCTTAGAGAAAATCATAGAAAACTTGAGTTTATGTATTGTTCTTCCAATATCCATCATTAATTTGCTTGGAATCACAAAGGAAAACAAGGAAGAATTGCTTAAAGATTTCGACTCCTTCACTCATTTGAGGTAACCAATTGATTTGTTTGTTTTTATGGTTCATTTAGATGATTTAGAAGTTGAATTGAATGGGTTTTAGGTTAGATTGCATCAATTGATGCATTTGGATAGAAATCCCTAAATTGCCTAATCTAATTGAAGTTGTATGAATGAGCTATGTTAATTAGTGTTAGGTTATATTAATTGATCTTAGAATATGTTAATTGGAGACCATTAGATAACTAATTGATTGTTGTTTTGGTGTAGAAAACAAGAATTGTCAAAGTTGTGCATTTTGCCTTCTTTGAAGATTTGTGGTAGAAATCAATTTTTCAAGGCAATTGGAAGCCTTAGGTGAGTTCTATATGCATCATTTGACATGTCCTAAGAATTGAAAATTGATTTGGAAACCATATGGAAAACCTTTATTTTGGCCGAACCTATGATCACTATTCATTGCCTTGATTTTCTTTGGTTTTTCCTTTGAATTCCTTAGCCAATTTGATACCTTTAATGTTGTTTAATATTGTATAATTGATGCCTATTGTGTTATTGACAATGTGAACTTATTGTTGGTTGAATTGGGTATGCCAAATTTGCACCAAACCTTAACCTAAAAGCTTACCCTTTTGTGCCTACCAAGTGTTTGACAAAATGCCTAATTGTTTTTGCCTTGGCCTATTGCTTTGTTTTCCATAGGCCTACCATTTGAATGCCATCGTCACCAGTGACATTGGCTTACCGATTTCCTTTGCCGAACCAACCTTTGTTCCATTCCTTTATTGTTTACCATACGGCTTATCATTGATTGCGTATCGTATATTGCAATGTCATTGGTTCCATTGCTATTTGATTTGACAGATATTGAGCTTATTGTTAATAATGATACTATTATTGTATAATGGTGTCTATTGATATAATGTTCACTTGTATTGACCTAAATATGGTTTGACAGAGCTGCTGCTCTGACAGCCGCTCCGACAGAGTAGTGGGTACATACTGTCGGCAATGTGCACATTAATATTGATGCCTTAGCTGGGAAGGGTTATTGGTTCTGGCCATAAGACCTGATCAGTCTTATTCTTACTTGGTATGAGATCGACTGTGTGATTACACATAGTCTACGTGTTTCAGGGCCCTATATCTGTCATACCATATGATTCCATACCATTTATATGACCATTGATATTCCTGTCAGATTCTGATATTAATTCTATAACCCATCATGATTGATATTGTTTCCATTGTTCCTTTATCACTATGTATCATTGACCCATCCTATTTGATTTGCGATGCATATAGATTTACTGAGTATCTTATATACTCACCTTTTCTTTGTTTAACCATTTCAGGAGAGGAGTAGATTGTAGAATCCCATCTTCAGACATCCGAGGATTTTTGCTTACTGTCATTTCATGTAAATATTATATATTATGTATTTTTGGTGTTCATAATCTAGCAGCTCTATGGGGTATGTATGGGTTAGTTAGGATGTGAACATGTATATATATGTGATGATGTTTTATGGTATATGATGATCATATGACATGTTATAATGATTGCTACAACCAACTGCACTAAATTACAGAATGGCAGAATAAATAGTAATTAAGTAAAATAAATAATTAATTGATGGTTATAGATTATGCATGTAATATTGGGTTCTACGGGTGTCGATCGCCATTGACATCTCCCGCATCCTAGGACCGTCACGATCCAGAAACAGGTCATGACACCACTAATGCAAAAGTTGCATAATTTATTTGATTCTGGGATACATATAGAATTTCTAGAGAATGGA
>CANXYC011244947.1:0-21335 GCA_948193065.1 Aleurites moluccanus | reverse complement strand
ATCTCTCCAACTCTCTTGCACCATAGAAGAAAACATGTCATTCGTCAACCAACCCAGCTGAAATCGGAATAAATTCCCAACTGAATTGTTTATTTGTGTGCCACCAAACGGAAGCATCAATAACGGGCAATGGTCAGATTTCACCCTTGGGAGATGTTTAATAACTGAATTTGGGAAGCCATCTAGCCAAGATACATTACCAAAGCCCCTATCTAGCCTCTCAAAAATTCCAGCTCTCCTCCAAGTAAAAGGTGTACCCATATAATTTATTTCAAATAACAGGCAGTTCTCCTTCCACTGCCAGAATTGCCGACATGCCGCATGAGTAAGAGTTACACCTCCCTTCTTTTCTTCTGGCCTGAGCATTGTGGTCCAATCCCCTACAAGACACCAGGGGAGTTGCACACCAGTTGCCAAAGCAGATAAGTCCTCCCATAAGTGCTTTCTTTATTGTAAATTAGGACTTACGTAGACAGCGATACATAAAAAATCAATACCATCAACAAAAGTAACTTTTACATGAAGAAATTGGTGATGAATGGAGAGAAAATCTAGATGGACTCTCTCTGCATTCCCAAATGCCCATATACCACCTGAGTAGCCCTCTGATTCCACTTGAAAAGATCGTGAGAAACCAACCTTATCACAAACTCGAGTAGCTTTATTCCCATTAATCCATGGCTCAAACAGAAACATGACTGCAGGTTTATGTTGATTAATGAGATCCCTAATGACTCTTAGAGACTCTGCACTTCCCATACCCTGAATATTCCAAAAAACAATTGATTTATTATCCATGGAAATTGAATATTCCAAAGTAGAGTAGTCATTCTACTTTGGTCAATAGAAATGTGTATATTGAATTGAAAAGTTGTTGATCAGTCATTACAGACAGTCTTGCTACGTAATCTTGCTTGTGATGCTTCACAACATGTGGAACAATTCTTTACATTATTAAAGGGCAGTGCTATATGGATATCTATTATAAGATTTACTGGTTGTTTAAACTTGTGATTTTCTTGAGGAAAATTATCCTTTACATTATTAAAGGGCAGTGCTTTATTATATTTTACTGGTTATTTAACTTGTACTTTCTTGAGGATAATTATTTATTTTTTGAATGACTCAATTGAAACCCATGAACATAAAGAATTGTTGTGCAGGATCAACCAGAGCGTGCCATTCGGATTTGGGCAAAAATAAAACAATTAAAAATCCAGCCAAACATCAGGACTTATGAGCTGCTGTTTTCATTATTTGGTAATGTGAATGCTCCATATGAAGATGGCAATATGTTGTCACAGTTGGACTCTGCTAAAAGAATAAATGCTATAGAGATGGATATGGCAAAAAATGGTGTTCAGCACAATCATTTATCAATGAAAAATTTGGTAACTTCACGCCTTGTGTATTTGTTGATTTGTTTCTTTTCTGTGGGCATTGACTTCAAGTGGTGTATTGGTATTTCTTTTTGAGTCACTTTGGTTGTCAAGTGAATGTTATCCACTATGAACTTATAAAAAAACCAATAAATCACGAATTTTAGTTTTGTTGATAGTCATTGGATCCTTGTTCCCTAGAACCTTCTAATTGGATAAGTTCTTGGATTCTGCTTTTGGAGAGAGCTGCATTGATGCTACTAACAAAAGCAAGTTATGAGCGATGGAATAACATGCGCACATTACACATGACATAGTTTGCCAACAATATTGGGTGCCCTTTAGGCTACAGTTATCTGTATAGACTATAGAGACCTAATGAATTGACACATCAAATCTCGTAGAATATAAAATGCTATGTTGGGGATGATTGTGCCTGTGGAGGTTATTTATAAGCAAAGGAGAATATGCTAGTACTTGGGAATGCTTGTTCTCTCTCTTACTGTCTAGGATTGTTCTCTAAACTACTTATAATTGCATTATTTTCTTAATTATTCACCAATCCATTTGAAAAATTAGCGTGATCTTATTGGAACTCATTTTAACTGAGTTATGAAATAGCATTGATTGTTTACATTGTTCTTCCATCTATCAGCCTTTTATTTTTTACAGTATGCCCATCTGGACACCATTTTTTTAAATAATTTCTTTTGGTCTCTTCAGCTGAAAGCTCTTGGTGCAGAAGGGATGATAAGAGAGCTCATACGGTATTTACATGCGGCAAAAGACCTTTTCTCTCACAGTAACAGTTATTTGGGAACACCTATCTACAATACAGTGTTGCATTCCCTTGTCGAGGCTAAGGAAGCAAGTGGCTTTCCTTGTGTCTTGTCTATTGCTGATTTGCTGTTGCTAGTTCATTAGTTGAGAGGGTATTATCCTGTTTCTTCTACTAATTATATTTCTGGTTGTATGCAGAGTCAGCTGGCAATTGAAATATTCAGAAATATGAAATCTAGTGGTTTTTTGCTAAATGCTGCAACTTATACTACAATGGTTGATTGTTGTAGCATCATACGATGTTACAAATCGGCATGTGCTCTAGTTTCCATGATGTTCCGCGATGGGTTTTATCCACAGACAGCAACTTATACTGCTCTCATAAAGGTATTTAAATTTATACAGAGGGACCTGTGCGATCTAAATTTGTATGCATGTAACAAAATGCATCTATTATATAGATGCAATAAACATGGAAATCTTTGGTGTAGCTTTTATGTTTCTGCTTGTTATATGCCTGACCACTCTTATTAATCTGCTTCTCAAAAGTTGAGATTTCCAAGTAATTGGCCTTCATTCGTTAAATGGACTTCATTTCACTCTCATATCATTTGTTTATTTTGCATTGTTAGCAAAAAAATAGTAATAATAATAAATTAAAAAAAATTAAAAAAATGTCTGTTGTACACTTATACTTTATCAGTCTTGTCATTCTTCCAGCAATTTTATGTCAGTTATACTAAGTTTTTGGAGTCCAATATTTGATGGCCTAACTTCTTCTATGAAGCATGTTTGTCCTCCTGTCTTGCCCTCAGTGGTTGTTGATACATATCACTTGTTTATAACACCATTGAGAGCAATTTGTCCAATAAAATGGTAAAATTCTGATTTCCAGTTATCTTTTTCAATTTGAGCAATGAATAATATAACAATTTCTTTTGCTTAGGAATGCTCTTAGAGAGCATTAATTGTTTGTGATATGAAAAATTGTATCTCGGATCTACTTGCATGCATGTCTAGATGTGGTGTTTATATATTAGTACATAAGGTTTATATTCCATACTCCTTAATTGAGGTGATCTCTAGTTTTTTCAAATAAAATAACTTCCAATTCTATTTACCATGACCACAAGTTGTGTTTCCTTTATATTAATCAGCATGTTTTTTTATCTGTGTTTATATTTCTTATGACCATGCATGTGTAGGATGTATGTCACCCCTACCATGTTTTCAGTATGTTTTAAGAAATGGAATATGAGAAACAACCTAGAAATTTGATTTAGGCCTAATGACCAAAAGAAACCCATCCTTTGCTCGGATTTGCATTTTTCCTTTTTATTTTTTATTTTTTAATTTTAGCCTAATTTGAGAAATTGATTGCAATTTTTCAAACTGGTCAAAATTGAGAAAATAAATGTTATTGCTGTTAGGAACACAAAATATTTTTAAGGTGGCAGGAGCATCTGCTCCTGGAATGTTTCCTCCTTTCTGTTCTGAAGCCACTACCGCCTGTTAAATGGGGAGACTTTTCAGGAGTCTTGGGTATAAAAGGTTCAAACCCACATTTGGCTGCTGCATGAAGGAGGTATGGTAGTGGTCTTGGTTTCACCCTTTTGGACAGTGAAGCCAGTTGTGGAGGTGGTGGTGGTGTAGTTATTCTTATATATTTTTATAAAGATTGTTGAAATGTTGTCTGCAACAAGAAGGAATAAAAAATTTCTGTTAGTAATTGAACCTTAAGATTTAGAATGAACTCTTACTATTTAGAGTAGTAAGTTTTCATGTTATAGGATTGTGAATATTACCTAATATGAATGACTGCATAATAAACAGAGGCCATAAAAGTAGATTGAATGGTTTGGGACAGAGAGAAGGGGCCAAGGGTGGGATAAGAGAGAGTAGTGGAAAAGAGGGGGAAAGGTGGGGAAAGGAAAAGAAAAATTAGATGAAAATTATTTTTTCAATTTTGATTGGCTGGCTCTTATTACTACCAATTTCTTGACCCAGGCTAAAATTGACAAATTTAAAAATATTTTTCAAAATTGCAAATTCCCAAGGAGTTTTTTTTTTTTTTTTATTTAAAAGAAATTAAAAGAATTTCAATAATTTCGTTTCAATTTTACATGAAGCTAAAATCATGATCTTATTGCATATTACCCTATTGTGTGAGTAGATGTTTGAGCAAGTGAATATTCATAATTTACTATATATATAATTTTTGACTTGATGTGATTGGATTGACACCATAAAAAAATATGATGTTATATAAATTCTTAATTTAGTCATAATTGCATTATATTTATTTTTATCATATATATAATAAATGTCAAATTATATGTACATATATATGTATACCGGTTTTTTTTCGGTTTAATCTGTTCAATTCCGATCGAACTTCTGACCCTCTGCTCTTTAAGCATTGGGTTATGCAGTTCAGATATATAGATAAATAAACATGTTATTATGGCAGTTGAAGGATAATAAACTTAAATTGATTTGTTCGAAAGATAATAAACTTAATTGATTTGTTCCCTTCTCTTTCTAGTCTATATCCATCCCTGTTTGTCTTCTCTGCTTCTTTGCAATTTTTCCATTTTCCCAGCTTTTCTTGATAGCCAAACAGATGCATGTGCATCCTTTGAAAATTCACTTGCATAATTTTTTCACTGCTAGCTTATTTTCTGGCAGATTCTGTTGGAAGATGGAAATTTTGACAAAGCCTTGAATCTTTTGGAACAAGGGAGTTCAGAGGGGATTGAACCAGATGTACTGTTGTATAATACTATTCTTAGAAAAGCAAGCAAAAAGGTATCTCATATTACTAAATCTCTCTCTCATCTCTCTCTCTCTCTCTCTCTCCCTTCCTCCTATGCACATATACATATGTATGCTTGCATGTGTACATAAAAGGTCAAGATTTCTGCAATTTATATTAATTCAAAAACCTGGGATTGACCAATATTAGAACTACTTAAACATTGGCATGATGTCTTTTCTTTCTTTTTTCTTTTTTGGCCAATTGCATTGCTAAATCAGCAGTATCTTTTGTGAAATGAAATATAGGGAAGAATCGACGTTATTGAGCTTATTGTTGAGCTGATGCTCCGTGAGAAAATCAAGCCCGACGCATTGACCTGTCAATGTGTGTTCTCTACATATGTAGAACGTAATTTCCATAACACGGCTGTGGAAGCATTGCAAGTTTTAAGTATGCGAATGATTTCTGAAGACGACCATGCCTTTCAGGAAAAGAAAGCAGCATTTGAGGATAATTTCATCCTTTCTGAAGACCAGGAAGTTGAGATGCACATACTCGAGCTTTTTGGAGGGCCAGAGGAGAACATTGCTGTTGCCCTCTTGAATTTAAGATGGTGTGCCATGCTTGGGTTCCCAATTTCTTGGTCACCAAATGAAACCCTATGGGCAAGAAGACTTTCTACTAATTATGATACTGTACAAAGAATTACGCGATAGATGTTAGTCAGTAATCCACTGATGTTCTTGTGATCAACTACGCCTATGCATTTGCCCTAAATTATATTTTAATGGTCAGGGCTGCAATTTTGAATGAAGTGATACAGTTGTTTCGTATTTAGTAGTGTTGGTGTGTATACAGTAGAATTTTTTTTACAAGATTCAGACATGACAGAACTGTGTATTAAAGTTGGATTTAATTTTATTTTTCTGTAGCTTAAGCTGTCGGTGGTGGTTAAACTGTTACAATTACATAGCAAGTGAAGTTTAAGTGTCAATTAATTCCAGATGTACTAGTTATGTACAGACCAAGCTGGATAGAGCAATAAAGTTTGATGATTTAGCTGAAAGATTGGGGCAGGTGTCTATATTTATTAATCATGCAATGATGTAATTTGCATGAAGGAAACATTATATTGTACAGAATTAGTTCAAAACCAGATGAGAGTAAATGATTTACTGAGGCTATGGTCAAGTCTCTTATACCAAGTACCTAATTATTTGCAATCTTTGTGTGAATTTGCAATTTTAATCAATATTTTTAAATTTGATCAATACTGAAGAATTTTTATTTTTAGTATATTAGATTTTGTTTTTGAGAAGATATTAGAATTTTTTTTTTTGAATTTAGTGATTAATTAATTTTTAAATTATAAATACAAATAAAGAATTTAATATATGATATTAGAAAAATAATATTGGAAAGAGTTTTAAGAGTTGAATGTCTAATTTTAGCTTTAATTTATTAATAACAAATAATTAAAAAAAAAAAAAAAAAACTCACATAAAAGAGGTATGTGAGAAATGAATGAGAACGGTCGCACAATAACATAATCTCCAAATGAATTTGCAAATAAGCAATCACAAATTGGCGTTGAGGAGGGACTTTCTTTCACAGGTTGGGTCGGATTCCGACCCGGACATTTTAAACTGATCGTGAATTTTCGGTTCGGGTAGGCTGTTCAGTACCCGATCTGAATATTCGGGTGTCATTAAAAACTCTGTTCGGATCTAGTCGGGTATAATGAATTAGGTTCGAATCTGAATATTTGGTTTTCGGATTCAACCAGTCCGATCGGGTCACAAACAGTACGTTCGATTTCAGTTTCAATACGTTGGATCGGATCGGGTCTAATAAATTGCTTGCGAAATAACAGCTGACCAGAACCGAATAATCGGGTTTTGATAATCTGTCGGATCGGATCGAATCGGCCGAACTAAATATTCGTTTTTCGATCGGATTGAGTCGGGTATGATGAATTGTTTTGTTTACAGATGTTACGCCATCGCCATCCGTAAACAAAACAATTCATTATTCTTGTTCTCTTACTCATCGATCAGATCTCAATTACCAAATCCCAATTTCAATTCTTTGATTCTTTTTTTTTTTCATTCTTTCATTCTTCGAAGGAGAAAGGGCCAATGGATGTGCCTAGCTCATGGGACGCTTTACGCAAACAGGTTTCTTTTCTTTTCATTTCACTGAATTTTCCATTCGTTTCTGTTTGGATGCTGATATTTTATGTCATTTTCCATGAAAACTTAGTTTTTTTTTTTTTTTTAAAAATAAATGCTTATAATTCGAAAATAGGGAAAATGTACAATCATGGTGGTTTATAGCAATTTAAGAGAGTATAAGATTTTAATTCTTGCTTCTGGAAATGAGGTAACTTTCAATTTAGCGAAATGGTTGGATGTGGGTAAACTATCAATTTGGTGTTGAACATTTTCCCTAGAATGATGTGCTTAAATAGTTATAACAAATATTATTATTTATGTGAAGAGCATTGGATGGATTTAAACTTGCAAGTAAAAGTTAATTATAGTGAAATTCTTGGATGGTTTTATTTCAACTGTACATGTTCTTCAATCTTCGTGTAATTAATCTTCTTCAACGGCTGAAGCACCATGTATACATTCCACCCACCGGTAATGCGTCTACCTAGAAGTTCTAGACAACTTAGGGGATGCTTATGAGACAGTGTTTTGTGTTAAATGTCTTATCTTTCTATGAATGTTGAAGATCCATCTGCCGGGATTGGTTTTACCTTTATTGAAAATTGAAATATGTGCAAGTTGATTGAATAGGAAGTATGAACCTGATTGGAGTGGACTGGTTCTGTGGCTTTTATTTCGTCAAAAAGAAAAACTTGGGAAGAAGTTTATTAAGCAATTGGAAATTTATCTTTTTTAAAATGTTATTCTGAGATCTGCCCGACGTAGTACCCATTTCCTAGTACACAAATGCATGCACTTGTTACCTCATGAAGCAAAACTACATCTCTTAAACAATCTCTTTGCTGATTAATATCTTATCTACATCTTAAAACATTAAGTCGTAATGTTTTTGCAAATTTTTCCAGCTGATCTCTTGGTTAGGGAATTAGGATAACTTGAACTTTTGCTTCTATAAGCCAACCTTTTTGATCTTTTTCTTTTTAATATTTATGCTTTCTTGGTTCTAGTAAATAATTGCCTGAGCTATGGTTGCAGGCAAGGAAACTTGAAGCTCAGTTGGATGAGCAGATGAATTCATACCGTAAACTGGTTTCTGCAAAGGCTTCTACAAAAGTTGATGCTGCAGATAATGATCTTGAATCCGGAATAGACCGACTACTAAAGCAGCTCCAACAAGTGAATTCGCAGATGCAAGCTTGGGTGTCATCTGGAGGATCAGAAATGGTTTCTCATACCTTGACTCGACATCAAGAAATTCTTCAAGATCTTACTCAGGTATTATGGCTATTAATCTTTTGAAAGTGTAATATGAACTTTACTGTGTGTATGAGTGGGTTCATAGCATTTTATGTGTGGTACCATAGGGATACCTGAGGGATGCATCTAATGAAGCTGAAAATAATCTGCTTGTCTTTTTAAATATTTATGCTGGAGTTGTTAGTCTCTTCAATTCACTCCTCTCTCTCTCTCTCTCTCCCCTTCTTCGTCTCTTTCATACATTAGTTTAGGCAAGTATATAAAATTTCCATATTTATGCATTATCTAGTTATAATCTATTTTACTTATTTGACATGTAACTGAAATTTTCTTCTAACCTTATTCTTTACACTATGAGCCTGAGCCTCTCTTGTACCCAAAGCAACAAAAGAAAGAAGAATAATTTTTTTATTGTGAATTTGGTGGAATTCATCTCATGCTACCAACTTACGAAGTGTTCTGTAGCAATACAATAGATCATATCACCCTTGAGATCACTAATTTGGTGTCACACATGATTGAAGTGCAGGAGTTTCATCGTCTCCGTTCCAGCCTTAGAGCTAAGCAAGAACATGCTTCACTCCTTGAGGATTTTAGGGAGTTTGATCGAACTAGATTGGACTTGGAAGATGGTGTTGGTTCTACTGAGAAAGCTCTTCTTAAAGAGTATTCATCCATTAGTCGAAGTACAGGACAGGTATGATGTACAAAATGCCTTCTTTTCTGTTTGTGTGTGGCAGGAGCACGTGTATGTATGTGGGGAAATATCCATATCCTAAATCTATTAGATTCCCTGTCTCTCTCTCTGCAATTCCATCAAATACTAATATAATAATCCCAAATCAAGGGGAAATGCTAAAATATGACATGCATATCAAGAATTTGAAAGCACTGTCAAGCCACTTAACTCTTAGACCTTTTAAAATTTTTAAATTCAATGTCTGATCCTGCATCATAGACATCCTTCCATGTATGAGGGTGCAACTTGTACTTTGTTGGTGGCGTTGCAGATTAGTTTACTACATTATTGGTTCTTTTTGGAAGTCTGATAGCATGTCTTCTGGTGATTTTATTTTATCTTTACTCTCTTTAATCTTATGTCATTATGCATATGCGTGTCCTATGGATAGATAGAGATTTGAGGAGGTGATGTTTATGCAATATTCCATGGTGCAAGTCTACTTAGATTGTGTTGGCTGTGTTTTGACCCATATATACTGAAAGGCATATTGTTTGACAGGAGAAGATAACATATTCTTCTTCTTTAATCTTTTATAGCAGTCCATTTTAGGTCACAATGAGGGAATAGTTGCATGCCTACACATTTAAGTTCCTAGTGTAGTTTGCTGATGCTGATTTGTTCTTCATTGTATTTGGTGCAATATGGATTCCACTTGTTAGTGCTCTGGGGCAAAAAATTACTGGGTGTACTCCTTAGCATTAATAGTAATGTGTCATAGTGCTATCTGTGCACCACATTGTGTCATGTGTGGGTGTGTCATTTCTGTGTTGAAAAAAATGGTGGTGGAACTGTACTATCCTTTACTTTTTGTTGCATGCTTTTATTATCTGTGCCATGCCATGCATGTTGCACTTCTTATCACTGGCTATTGACCATCACTTTTTCTTTTAATAATTCTCAGCTATACCCATTGCTTAATAACATATGATGTCCAAAGATTTAAAAAAAAAGAAAAAGAAACACAATGTCCATTCTTTTATAATTTCTGAGCTACAATGATAAAGATGATGTCTTATGCATGGTATATCATAATAAATTGCTGGTAATTTGATTTTTTTTTTTTTTTTAATGCAGCAGACAATTTGAGAAATTGATGTGATTTGCAACTTGTACATTTTATCAATGTTCTTTGCTTGTGTTCCCATGCTGCAGATGGATAATGTGATTTCACAGGCTCAAGCAACACTCGGTGTGCTTGTCCTTCAACGTTCAACTTTTGGGGGAATCAATTCAAAGCTCAGCAATGTTAGCAGCCGCCTTCCAATGGTATAGAAACTTTACTTGTGTAGTTACTAATGTTTTAAATCTTTCTCCTTTGCTGAAATGCTATTGTCCTAGCTTTGATGTGTGACCATCAAGAAGGAATTGTTCCTTTCTGCAATCTGTGGTGCATTAACTATTTAAATTGAGTTTAGATACTTGAGGATCAGTTGATTAAGGATTAGTGCTATTACCCCAGATTATAATGAATGATCAATAAGATAATAAGAAAATGGGAACTTTGAGAATCAGATGGTAATGTATAGGGATATAATTTGGATTGATTCAACAAATGAGATGTGGTTACTTTATGCACTTCTTGATGTACTATTTTGACATAATGGTGCAGGTAAATCACATACTTACTGCAATAAAGAGGAAAAAGTCGATGGATACCATAATACTTTCTCTGGTCGCATCAGTATGCACTTTTCTCATCTTTATTTATTGGTTGACAAAGTAAGAACATCATGTTGTTTTTCCTGGAAGGTGCTTGTGGTGAAACAACCTTATCTTTGACTTGTGATGCGCTTTGGTTGATTAAGGAGGGTTGTGGTTTTTGTCAGAGTCTATGGTGACATCATTAGTGGATAATACATTGTATTTTCATCTCCATAGTGGTAGTGACATCTCTTGTAAAGATCAATGCACAATACAATATTGGTTAATATGAGGCTGAAACTGAACATCGACATGATTGCTCTTGGATTTTGTACAAGGCCTTGGATTAACCAGGGTTGTCAAATAAGCTGTGATCTATAATGTCTGTTATTCATGAAATATATAAATTGTTCAAATTTGTATCGACGACGAAATTAATGCTTCCAAATTAGAAATTGATATGTCCAGACTCCAGAGCAAACAAAAAAGACGTGATTATGCATGTAGCATGATTAGCAACTTGCATTTGATGTTCTGGATTATCATTTTTGCTTATGGAAATAGCATTTCGATGGTATTATTTGAAGTCTGAACCTACACGCTGATGGAGTTCACAAAGTAGCAATTTGCTAGTCAAAATTTTTGAATTTTATTCTTGTGTTGGCTTCTGTAGCGAAGGATACGAGGAAAAGTACAGAGGCAATGAATTCTTGCTAGTGGGTACAAAAGGTGTAGTAAGTTGGATGAACATTTTATTTATAGAAGGAATGTGATAAATCTCTCAATTTAGAGAGTAGAGCCCAGTTCTAAAAGTGCATCATCAAGTCCATTTTCTTTGGTTTGGGTAAAGTTAGTACTTGGGATGGGCAATGGCAAGTCTTTAAGCAGCTCTTTACTGTGATTAAAAGCACCAAAAAAGTTCTAACAAAAGCAAAAAATGAAATGGAAGGAAGAGATGTTTTTGTATTGTGTAGGCCTATTTGTGAAATCTTTATAGTGGCTAAATTATGAGTAAGAGCCCATTTGATTTAATATGATATATTCATAGCAATGAAGTTGTTATTATTATTATCTCATTGTAATTCATGCTTAGAAAAAGTTGTATGCCATTGGGAACCTATGTAGCTCTAAAAATGTGTTTTTGTTTAATTTGTTGACCAACCATAAGAAATAAAACTAAACTAAACCCCTCAAAAAAAAAAAAGCAATAAAGTTAAACTCCATAGTTGTTAAATATGAAGAGGTGCCACAAAAGAAATTGATCATTCGAACAAATAATAATAATTAAGAAGTAAAATAAAATAAAGCCAAATAATTGGCCTTTGAGCAACTCCATGTGTCTTTATTTGAGTTATGATTCCACCACCAAAATAAAATATGAAATATTGAAGTGGGGTAGAAGTTGTCATCTTCAAGTAGCAATTGATAACATTTGATATTTGAATGTGGGTTTGATAGTGATGGAAAAGTTTATGACTTTCTCTTCAAACTACTTCCAAAACACTTTTATAAGTTTATATATATTTTACAAAGATAAGAGAGACATAGAAATCTGTTAAGAGATTATTGGGTCCAATTTTGATTAGACAAAGCAAGCCAAATCCAACACTAAGGAATCATATTTGTTTTTCTATTTGCAATAGACAACCCTAATAAATTCAAAAAAAAAAAGCAAATGCACTCAACACCCAATTGCTATTAACCCTTCTTTTTCTTTCTATTACACCAATCAATTCCTTTTCACAATAATACTTAGTTAATTTCACTTTGACACTTTATAATATTTTTTTATGAAATTTTTCGGACATCATATTTAAAATTAGATGAAATTAATAAAAGATAAATTTTTTTTAATATTTATTTTTTTCATTCGCAAGACAAAACAAACTTCTTACCACTCCAATCAAATTAATAACTTTATAATATAATTTCAATACAACTTCTCATAAACTTTGGCAACCATAATTTTACTTCACTTATAATAAAAATAAAAATAATTCATATATAGGAAAGCACTATGGGAGCACATTAAGGGGACTTACCTCTCACATCAAAATAGTCTATCTATTTGTCGGCCACTTGTCACAATCCCCACGTATTTCAATATATATCCTAAGAACATGTGGGAATGTCCCAATGTGTAGCCCTTGTTTAGGTCTCATTTTGTCCACATGGGTGTTTCCATTTGGACTCTTTCATTAAGAGTGTCCCAATTCCATCCAATCCTATCCATGGGAGAGAGAGGACCAAACGTGTCCTTACAGATTGGGACCTTAGAGATTGGGATTGTACTTCTCACCTTTCTATTTTATTTCCCTACCAAAAAAAAATAAGTCTTTTATTTATCCCTGTAAAGTATGTCTAGTGAATCCTACTTTGTAGGCTCAAATTTAGACAAATTTGCTGAACTTAACACGACTAAACCAGTATTTCTTGCATTGATTCTATTTTTATATAAAATATCTCCTATCATATATGAAATATGAGAATAATTTTATAAACAATACGATTTATTTTATAAAAAAAATTCACATAAATTCAATCTGAATAAAAGTTTTTTTCTAATACATCTTCTATTTTTTTCAAAAATGAAAAAAATCTTTCCTTTTTTTGGTTAGAGGAGAAAAAAAAATAGAAAAGGAATTAAAGCCTAAAAGTTATCTCGATTTCCACACTCTTTTTATTCTATTGTATACTTTGTTTTACATAAAAAAAGTTAAAATAAATAAAAAAGAATTGATCTATTGAAACATTGATCTTGGAATATAAATTATAAATTAAAGATTTAAATTTTGATATTACTTTTAAAATTTGTGTGGAATTTTAAATGTACAAATAAATAAAGAATTTACGAGGCTCTTGAAGAGATAAAAATAATAAAATGTACATGGGTGAAATTAGAATTAGAATTTTAGAATCAAACTGAAAAATATTAAATCATAATATATCAAATTATAACTTCACATATATATATATATTTCATGATCATATAAATATAGTTATAGTGTTAGATCAAATATCTATAAAGAAAGAAAAAAAAATATAGTACTATTAATTAATTTTATGATAATAGACCATTTAATAGATTTTTAGAAAGATATAATAGTCAAAAAAAAAAAAAAAAAAAGAGGTAAATTGGAAGAACTGAAATAAAAACTGCAGTATATGGTAAGATTTGCACTTGCAAAGCTGTTTATTTTAGCTAAAACAACAACATATATAGGCTTTTGGCAAAACAAGGGAAGAAAAATAAAGAAAAATTAAGGGCTATTTGTATTATTATGGGAGATTCATGTGAAAAATATACATATATATTTAAGATTTTTTTTATGGGTTGTGGGATGATGGTCCTTGCATTGTAGTAGGTGATACCGCCCCCTAAAAATGCATATTGACAATCATATATTTCAATAGACTTATTAGAATGATTAGTCTAAATAAATTATTAGATAGAATATGAGAATACTCATTCTATTCATATAATTATATGAATGCACATAAATATATTTTAATTTTAAGCACACATATTATTTATTTCAATATGAATAGAATTAATATATTTTCATCATATTTAATAATTTATGATTACTATAATCTCAATTAAGCTTTTATCAACTATATATGAATTAATTTACTCTTTGGTACTTTCCTGTTTTCTTCTTATGCAAGAAATGAGTTGCCTGGAAACTTGAATCTCTAATTATCATTCTTAGGATAGGCAATGGAGTGGTGTTGGAATTCACATCTCCATAATTCCATTAATAATCGCCATAAAGATATTTATTATGTATACCCATTTTCTTATTTTGTCATCTTAATATTATTAAAAAAAAAAAATCAGGTTATATGTATATAGCAAATGTTAAAAGTTTGTAATAATAATTTATTTTTATGGTTATATTCTTTTTCATATTTATAAAACACATAAATATATGATATAAAATATATAATTTAAAAATTAGGACAAAATAAGATAAAGATACATAGAGAAAGGAAAAAAAAATCAAATATTATAAATATAAATATAAATTTAATATGGTAGGAGTTTAATCTAACACTTTTCATCTTTAAAGATTTCAGTTTTCATCTTACCACTAAATTTTCATTGGCAATCATTTTGGAGTTGAATATTGGTAAATGGCATTCAAAAAATGTAGGCTTAAAAAGAAAAAGAAAGTGATGGAAGAGAAGGGATTTATATATATATATTTATATATGAACATCAAAGAGACTAAAAAAGGTAGTACAAGTTGCTTGATGTTATAATGACGAATGTCTTGTAGAAATAATTAGCCAAGAAAAGCAAATTAATGTTTGCGTAACATTCACATATCAAATATTTTCAAGATTGAGAACAAATTATTATATGTCATTATCAACAATTCGGTGTTATATATAAAAAAATATATATGAGTAGATTATAATGTTTTTCAACTTTAAATAATCAATATAATATATATGTATAATATAAACTATATAACAAAACAAGTTAATGGATTATATCATCTTTCTTTTTGACTAATATTCTTTTCTTGGTGAGTACAAGGATCCAAGTCATCATCCCAGGTGAGGATTAAATTGGCAAATAGCTTGGCCTATATATAATTAAATATAAATATTTTTATTGTTCTTATCTAATTTTTTATTTAGATTATATTTATCTAATTTTTTAAATAAATTATTTTTTTTATTTTTTAAGTAATTTTAGAATAGTTATAATTCATATTTAATAATTTTATTAGTTTCTAATTAGAATTTGATATCTTATAAGTGGGTGTTTGGTAAAAAAATTTTATGCAATTATTAACTTTTTAGTTCTACATTATATTCGTTTGGTTACTGACAACTGTTAGCTATTAGGTAGTCAAATAACAACTATTTAGAAAAACTTCAATTTAAAAATTTTTGAAAAAAAAGTCCTATTTATTTAAATAAAATGATTAAGGCTCCGTTCGATTTAGCTATTAACTATTGTTGATAGCTGATAATTAGTAATTGGTAGCTGGTGGTTGTTATCCAATAACTGATTGTTACATGTGTTTGATAAAATTATTATTAATTGTTATTATGTTTAATAACCATTAAGAATAAAAATTAATATATATCTTTTTATTTGAATATTATTTTTAAAAGATAATTTAATATTTTTAATTAAAAAAGTAGGAGTTTTTTTTTTTTTTAAATCAAATTAAAATTTTTACAAACAACTATTTTTTGACTACCTAACAACTATCAATAACCAAACGCTATAATGCAGCTGTTAGGAATAAAAAAGTTAACAGTTGCATAAATTTTTTTTTATCAAATATCCACTAAATTATCATTTTAAAAATAATATTTAAATAAAAAGATAAATATTAATATTTATTCTTAATGATCATTAAACATATTAACAATTAATAGCTAATAATAAATTTATTAAATACTTACAATAATTAGCTATTAGATAATAACTAACAATTAATAGTTGTTACGAACAATTAAATTAAATGTAATCTAAATAGGTCTATTATGTAATAGTTTAGAGAAATCTCATAATTAATAAAATTTCAATCTTATTTTATTTCTAATGGATTTTAAAAATTATTTCTTTTGTGAATTCAAAAATATTTAATACATAAAAATATTCTAACTTTATTTATCCGCTTCTTTGATACATCAATTCTATATTTATATTTATTTTAACCCTAAATTGACTTATAATTTTTTTTTTTTTTTTGGGTTGAAGAATGGTATGCACACTTAAGCTGGCACATATTAATTATCATTTAGTATTCCATTTAATTTAATTAATTATTTATTGTGAAGATATTATATATTAATTGGCTATTATCATTTTCATATATAATGTCTAATTCTACACAAAACACGGACCTCGACTAACTTAATAATTAAAATTAAAACTCTATTTAATAAACATGTTTTTTTTAATATATTAAATTATTAATTTTATCTCTTCTTTATTTATTATCCAAGGTTAACTCTTAGCTTTAAAGCAGAACCCCACCCCACCTTTAAAGGTTTTGATTAGAACCTCGGACAGCATAAAGTGCCAAACAGCATGCTGCTCTATGTTTCATATAAAATGACTTCTTCTTCAATAACTGTTCTAAATGTTCCCACCAAAAATGTCTTGTCATTCTGCTGCTTTAATTTCATATATCCATGCTTTTGAACTTCGAGTAGGTTATTAAGTTAATTTAAAGATTAAGACTAAGTTGAGTTGAGCTGACTATTATTTCGTCGTACCTCTAGATAGAAGTTTCAAATCTTCACTTAATAATTGATAGTCCCATGGGAGATAATGAGGTACCAACATTGAGGAAACATGAAATATGAGATGTGTCAGTGAAGTATTGCCATTATCTTAACTATAATTCATTAGGAAATTTTCATGATATTGTTGGCTCCACACCATATTCCTTAATTTTAATAATTTCCAAATATTATATGATTCAATAAAATATTATTACTGCAGTAGTGATGATTTCAAACATATTTCTTTCTTTATTGTTCTTTTACATTTCTAGTGCTCATCTCAAGTTTTGGCACTATAAATACATTTCCAAACAAAATGCTTTTCTAGAATTTATAGCATAATCTTTTAATATAATTTAAACTTTACAATATTGAAACAAGAAACTCCCTACCTACTAATCCTCAGAATCTATAGTTTTTGTTTGGTATTTTTCAATTTCTTGTCTTATGTAGGTAAGCAAAAATTATAATAAAAAATTATTAGGGTGGTTATATTAATTCATTTACAACAAGTTTCATAGAGTAAGCTACATGGAAAATAAAGAAAATAAAAGAAAATAAAAGAAAAGAGGAAGGTACAATAAGAACAAGTCACCTGATCACAAATTATTGGATTCATATCTTAAAAATATCAATTAAATTAAAAAATAAAGATATTTCAAAATTTTTAATTTAAAATTTCTACAAATACAATGAGTTATTGATTTTTTAATCAATTTTACAATTTAAAATTTCAAACATTTATATTATTCAATAGTTAAAATGCTACTCTTAAATTTTTTATACTTAATTTTCAACGTTATCAAATATTATTTGAGATGAAAAAAAAAATATTACTGGAGCTATAATAATAATAATAATAATTATTATTATTATTATTATTGAGAAAATATAGCTACAATTATTAATATTGCGGATTAAATTTTAGGCTATTATAGATAATTTTAAACAAAAGTGACTACAATTAACACAAATTTGTGCAATTTTGAATCTTTCTACTCGTTAACACAAAATAAATAAATAAAGGAAAATTTAAAACTATTCATTAATTAGGTGGCATGTTCATCAATTCAATCTTAATGAGAAAAAAAAAAAATTTTTTTTTTTTTTTTTTTGCCCTTTTGGGTTCAAATTCAAAATTTGTTCCTAAAGAGACAATTAATAAAAGCAAACATGCAGGGGAAATATTTCTTTATGTCTTCGGTTCAAGAGAAACTATCTGTTTTACCTTGTCTTCCTTTTAATGGTTATCACTTAAGATTCAATACTTTCCATAGCTTTGCTTAATTTTCTTTTAATGGTAATCACTTAAAAATCTATACTTTCCATAACTTAATTTTCTTATAATGGTAATCATTTAAAAAATCTATGTTTCCATTAGTAGCAGCTAATTAAACTAAGATCAAGAGATTTTAAAAAAGAATACTGTAATTTTTTTTTTCTATTCATGAACTGTGCTTCAAGTTAATGCTACATACATATGCATGCTTAACTAATAACTTATTTTGTCATTCTTATAATTTATTTGTTAGTTTATTTATATAGAAGAGAAGAGAGAGAAGCATAAATTTAAACCCTTAATTGATTAAAAAACAATTCCCAATTAATTATATTAAACAATTTACTTAATGGCACTATTATTTTTCACTAACTTTAAATAAATAATATTATTATATATTTTTTTATATATTACGTCATTTATGAAAAAAATGTTGATTATCAAAATATTTTAAAAAATAAATAATATAATACATAAAAAAAATATAAAATAGGAGATAAAAAACACATATAATCTGGATTATTATACATACAGTTCATCTAAACAAAGTAATTACAAATTGGAAGCCGACGCAAGTTACACTTGACTTCTCAAGTTTCTTTCTCATCAGCAAAAGAAAAGCAACATGGGGAAAACAAGCAAAAGAGATAGTTCTCACATACCCATCAAATGTCAAAAAATTGTTTCCTAAGGAAATTATGTGAGGTAATTAATAAAAAGGTGGGGAAATGGAAATAGAATAGAATTGAATTGATAGATAGATGGGATCCCTAGCTATGAAAGACAATAATTTCAGCTAGCTAGGGTTATGGATGATTATTATTATTGTTATATATAATTTTATTATAGTTTAACAGATTTTTAATTATAATTAAGTTATTGATAAAATTAACAAGTGATTTCCACATAAGAAACTCTATTAATTGGCCCCCTTTATTCCTTTTCTTTTTCAAGTGTGTGGAAGCTTACCTAACATCTACAATGACATGTTCAACCATTTGTCACCTAAATCAACTGTCAACAATATGTAGCTACTACTAGTGCTATTTTTTGGAGGATTTTAGTCATTTCATTCTTACTTTTTCTAATTAGAAAATTGAAATTTCAAGAAAGAATTAATGAGTTAATTTGTTTTGATGGTGAAATTACACAAGATGTCACTTGACTCATAAATTAATTTAGAGTATTATTTTTTTTAGAGAATAGTTCTAATTTTTTTTTTTATTTGATTCATAAATTCAACTGAAATTTGTATAGTCTTTTATATGCATGATGTTTTTTAAATATATAAAATTAATTTGAATAATTTATAAATTTAATAGTCATATTGATTTATTTCATCTAGCAAATCAAATATAAATTATTTAAATTTGACTTGATATATTTTCATAAATTTTGAAGTAATATTTTAGAGAAAAAAAGTTCATCATTCAAGTGACCTAAGAACTTGTAAAATTATTCAAACTTGACTCAAAAGTTTTTCTATACCACAACTTGACAGATAATTCAAACTCATTACAAAGGAAAACATTTGAAACTATATGAGTTGATTGGAATATAATTTAACAGTTTGAAAACAATAAAAGTAAAATAGTTGATATGAAGTGTATCTAATATCTTAATTAAATAGGGTGTATACTATCTTATCCAACATTACATTAATAAAAGGTATGTATTTCCAAGAGTAACAACTAAGGCAGAGGGAATATATAAATATATGTAAAAATTAACCTAAAGTATTTTTCATTTTAGAAGCCTTAGACTATATATAAAAAACCAAATTAAATTTATTTTGGAAGATACATATAACTAAACTAAACTTCCTAAGAGTTATGATGTCAATTTTCGATCAGTACATTTGGTATTTGAAATAGAAAGCATTTTTGGTGTTTTGTGCATCTTAATTATATCAATATATATTCAATAGGCTAATGGTTCTCATCATGTATATATATATATATGTTATCAAATATTCATTTTTAAGAAAACCCTCAAATCAAATGCTATTATTAAACAACATTGAAAATAAAATAAAATAAAATAATTGAAAATTTTTTCTTTTTATATTAAAAAATAAAATTATTAATAGGTAAATAAAAATTGAAAATATTCAATTTAATTCGATTTAATTATTTTAATTTTTTCAATAAATATTGATTTCTAATTTTTAATTAATTGAATAGTACTTAATCAAAATATTTTTTTAAATATCGAAAGATGAAAAAATTGAATATAAATCTATTTTTAGGTCATATATATATTTATTGTTAAATTATATTTATATATATTTACAGTTGAATTATAACTATATATATAAACACTAATAATATCACATTAATTAAGTACCTATATTTAGTTTCATGTTAAATGTTTTATAAGTAATTATTTTTAGAATAAATAAGTACATTGTTTATGTGACAAAAAAAATTAATTAGTGCATTTTTTGCAGTAAGATCTTTATATATTGTCTCAATTTGTAATTATCATCTATTTTTGTTTTTATGCAATCAATGTGAAGTTATTTACCTCGAGAATAAGAGATTTATAAAATGGAAAAAATACATTTATTTTGATTCAGTTTCAAAATTTAAATTGTACTTACTTTATTATTTTATATATTTCATTTTAGAAATTGATAAATTTTTTTTTATAAATTATTTTATTTCAAGATTATTTTTATATTTTTTTTCAATTTTACCCATAATTAATAATCAAATTTATACTTTCAATCAGTATTATAATAAGCGAAATCATATAATAAATAGGATTATATTAATTATTTTATATTAAAATTAAGATATAATAATTAATTTATTAATTTTTATATCTTCTTTTAAAATGATTTATATAAAAAAAGGAGGAAATATTTAATAATTTGATAGGATATAATTAAATTAAATAGAACATAATAATCAAATAAAAACTGAATAAAAAGATAAAATATTAAAAATTCTTTTAATTACATTAAATTCCACCATAACATGCTTCAATTAGTGCATTTATTGCACACAAAAATAATGTATTATCTTTTACCTACACAATAAATATTTTAATTACAAAATATATA